>PVHX01021660.1:0-29265 GCA_004024805.1 Geosciurus inauris
TTTTGCCCTGTTTTTAAGGAAGAGTGTTGTCCAAAGTCCTTGCAGAGCAGCATCCAGCCACCCCTCTCTGCACCAGCTCTTGACTCTGGAGCACAGGGAGCCCCACGTCCCCCTCTCCATGCTCACGTCCCTAACGCTGCTCTCAGCATCCAGCCGCCCCGCTTGGGCCCCCGCACGCCAGGCACCTCCCCAGCACGCCTGCCTCACCTGCCCTCCTCCACGTGCTCCTGGCGCTGGGGCTGGTACCGGGGACTCCTAAGTCCTGTCCTTGGGTGGCCGTGTTCATCAGCATGGCAGGGTGGGAATCCCAGCCCTGCGGCTTGCTTAGATGGTGACTCCAAGCCTGTCAGAGCCGCTGGCGGGTCTAGTGGGAGGGCTAGACGTGATCTCACACAGCTCCTCAGGAGTGTTTGCTCCCTTTCCTTCTGATCTGAGCTGCCTTTTATCTGCCTGTTCCTTGGCAGTCTCCACAGTCCTGCCCCCCTAGTTCAGGCCCTCTCATATTGGTTGCAAGTGACAGAAAATTCAAACTAGGTTAAGTTGGGAAAAAGAAAGAAAAAGAAGAAGAAAAAGGAAAGGGTACCAAAGGCTGAATGTTCTGTCTGATAAGTGGATGCTGCTCCATAATGGGGGAGGGGGCATGGGAAGAATGGAGGAACTTATTCAAAGAGGAGAGAAGGGAGGGGATGGGACATGGGGACAGGAAAGAGTGGAATGCGATGGACAACAATGCCCTAGGTTCATGTATGACTGCACATATGGTATAAGTCTACATTGTGTACATCCAGAGAAATGAATAGTTCTGCTCCATTTGTGTACAATGAATCAAAATGCATTCTTCTGTCACGTAAACCTAATTAGAATAAATAAGATATAAAATTTTTTTAAAAAAAGAAAGGGTGAGGGACATTTGTGGTTCATGTTTGGGATGGAGGAGGCTAGCTTCAGTGCAGTTTAGACACCAGGAGCTGGTGCTGACCCCACTATTCATCTACTGGCACTGTCCTCTGTTTTTTTCCCATACTCAGAATGTGTTTCCTCCTCATGGTGGTAAAATGGCTGCAGCAACTCCATCCTTGCAGCCTTATGTTTGGAACACCTTAGGTCATATCCATCCCTGAGCAGTCACTGAAACCAAGAGATGTAATACATTGTTGGGTTTAGACAAAGGAAGAGTGTGGAGGAAAGGTGCTTACCTTGCGGGGAAACTGGGGTGCTGTTTCCATAGGAATGGAGAGTGGGTGTTAGGTGACTATATTCTGATAGCTCATAAAATGGTCTCTAGGCTCCCCCAGCCTCACTTTGCCCTTCCCAGCATTGCCAGTCTTCTGATGCAGGTTGTGTGTTGTCTGGACCACTCCTCAGAAGCCTTAGGAGACGACACCCTGGGGTGACAGGACCCAGTCCAAACTCCTCTGCCATGCATTCTAGACACTACTGTTTGGCTCCAAAAACTGTTTCGGGCCCTTTGCTTCCCTTCTGTCTCTTCTTCTCCCCCACTTCATTCTCTCCTGTCCCTCTTCCTGTCCTCTATAAATCTACAGCCCCCACCCCCCATGAGAAAAATTCAAGAGAACTGAAAACAGGTGTTCACACAAAAACGTATACAGAGGTGTCTGACATTCACAACAGCCAGCGGGTGAAAACAGCATCAGGGTCTGTCCATGGATGAATGAAAGAATGAAGGAAATATACTTTGGCAAATAGTGAAATAGTAGACAGTCCTAAAAAATGAAAAGAGTACTGTCACATGTTACTGTAAGAATGGACCTTGAAAATGTGCTAAGTGAAAGAAACCAGTCAGGAAGAACCCTGTTTGAATGATTTCATTTATATTAAATGCCTGGAGTAGGTGAATCTATAAAGAAAATAGATTAGTAGTTGCCAGGGCCTGGTGTAGGGGGAGTGAGGAAAGACTACTATTGGGTATGTGTTTCTTTTTGGAGTGGTGAAAATATTCCAGAAGTATGTAATGGAGATACTTGCACAACATTGTGACTGTGAAAAATCACGGAAGTGTACAGTTCTTGTTGTATCTCAATAAAATACTTTTAAAGATCAAACCTCCCCTGCAGTCAGTCAAGTCTGAGGCTTCCGGATGGGCAGAGGCCACGTGTGCACAGGGAGGACTATCAGGTGGCTCTGTTGTGAACCAGGCCAAGGGTCAGGCAGAGGAAACAAAGAAGTAAGGAATCAGCCCAGATGGTTACTCCCAGCACCAGAGGAAGCTGAGCTGGACTGGTGACCTGAAGGTCAAGGGAAAGAAAAGAGCAAGAGGAGTGGCTGCAGAAGGCTGGGCAGGATGGAGAGGTCCAAGGACCAGTGTCGCGGCCTGGCCTGGCCCTCCCACCCAGGGTGCCCCTCGGGTGAATTTCCCAGCCCTGTTCTGGCACCCAGAGTTCCCACACCCAGGAGCTGTGAGGGCCTTTAGTTCCCCTGACCCTGCCAGAGCTGGGGCCTGACTCCTGAAGGGCAGCCCAGGCTCCCTGTGGGAGTGAGGAGATGCCGGGTGAGAATGCCAGATGTCGCTTCTTCAGAGCTATTTACCTTGCCCTTGGGCTCATGTGCCAGGGGCCTGGGGCATGAGCAGGCACGGGGGTAGGGGGAGGCCACCAAGGAGGGGTAAAGGAGCATGGGACCCCGTCAGCCTCCACCCTCCATCAGCAATGCCTCCCTCCCAGAGCCTCTGTTCCAAGATCGTGTGCCCCAACACAGGCGGGCATGAGCCCTGGGGATGACAGATGTCACAGGAAACTGGACAGAGCTGAAGCGGGGTCTAGGGACCGTCAGCTGGCAGACGCCTGGTACCGACTTCCTGATGAGAGCCAGAAGGAACCGTCTGGTGACAGAGAGGCCGGAGAGATGCCTGCCAGGCCCGTCTGCCTTCTTTTTGTTAGAATCTTACACGCCTGCTCGGCTCCCTCCCGGATCACGCGACCTGTATCCAGGCAACGGCCTCCCAGCTCTCATTCATGCCTGGCGACAGGGAGTTCCAGCTTTCTCTGTCCATGGCCTCTGGCCCTCCCAGCACGCCTCCCACTCTGCCAGCACCCCAGTCCTACCAGGGCCTCTGGATCTTCCTGAGTCTGGAAGGAGGGGCGGGGTGGGGAGATGTTACTGTTCCCGGGAGTTTTCTTCAGAACCAACAGGACAGCTGCCAAGTGCTGTGGCCTCTGGTGACCGGGCCCCTGGATGTAGCTCACAGCCCTCCTTTATCGTGGCCAGAGGCCTGGTGGTTCATCTTCCCAGGCCTGGGTTTCCCGAGGCGGGTGTTTGGCTTGGTAGAAACACAAAGGCTCTTAAACTGGGGGAATTGAGGCAGGTTGTGGGAGAGGGGCCTCCAATGCCACAGGTGCTTCATGTGTAGAGGAGCTGGGGGGACTCAGCTCCCCAATCTGGGGCCTATGTCTAAAACTGAAGTGGCTCAAAACTAGTGAAGCAGCTCTTTGTGCTGAAAGGGAGCCGTCCCGCCCAGGCCCAGCCCATCTGCTGATTCCTGTCACTGTTGGAGGTGGCGGGTTGGCAAGGCTGGCCGCTGCTAAGTCACCTATTACCTCTGAGTCAGGGCACAGGCAGCTCCTGCTCCCTCACACACCCCCGGCCCGCCTGGGGTTTTCTGATCTTGGGTCTGGCAGGCAAGGCAGGGCAGCTTCCCATTTAGGTGGACTTAACCAGTGGCAGGCAGGCAGCCTTTCTCCAGAGGAAGGACACGTGGGCACGGGACGTGTGGGAAGCCAGGAAGGCCTGCCCTGGCCTGAATGCTCTTGGTCGCAGGCAAGCCTTGTGCCCCTTGGCAACTGGGCAGAGTGGCCACCATAAGAGACTCTGGCTTTGGAACAGCTCAGGGAAGCCACCTCCTCCAGCTGGAGAGGTCAGGCAGGGACCCTAGCGCGTATGAGAGGCCACATGGGGAGGGCTGGGCATGCCGCCAGCTACCGGCTCTGCAGCGCAGCTCCAGGGCCAAGCCCAACGCCCCTCCTCAGCACAGCAGCCGCAGGGGCCTGGGGAGGATGAGGGTGGGGCCAGAGCTCCAAGGAGCTGGACAGAAACCCAGCGTGACCGGCACTCTGCCTTCCCCGGACACAGGTCAAACAGGCAACATTCCTTGGCTACTACCAGGAAAAAGAAAGTGGAAGAACGATTACACTCAGAAGTTACATTCAGAATTCATTTTTATTTCTCCAAAAGTTGTTTGTGGGTTTGATTTACATAGAAAAATCATAAGCCAGCCGGGCGCGGTGGTGCAAGCCTGTGATCCCAGCACTTAGGGAGAATCGCGAGTTCAAAGCCAGCCTCAGCAATGGCGAGGCACTAAGCAACTCAGTGAGACCCTGTCTCTACATAAAACACAAAATAGGGCTGAGATGTGGCTCAGTGGTCGAGTGCCCCTGAGTTCAATCCCTGGTACCAAAAAAAAGAAAAAAGAAAAATCATAAGCCTTCCTGCCTTTCCAGAGCACACTGCTTCCACAGCGGGCTCAGCTCTTGGACACTGATATCCATCCCCAAGTGAGAGCTTCCTTCCAGGGAAGCCTGACCCAGCGCCAGGGGCCCAGCACAGCCGGGTCAGAGGACTGCACAGGGGGGTGGTAGAGGCCTGCAGACTCAGATCCTGACCACCTGGGCGGCAACACACGGGCTCTGCCTCGCCTCCCCGGCCAGTGGTGACCTCCTGAGGTACAGGCGGCCAAAGGTGCCACCCACCTGCCCTTTGGTGAGGCGCCCGGGGTTCATGCAGACACAGCCAAGGATGTCCTGGGGAAGGAAGGGGGAAGACTGGCTTTAGAGGCCTTCACCTGGGGACCGATGTGACAGTAGCCAGACGCTCAGACCCCAAAGAGGGTTTTGTAAAATGGAAACGAAGGCCACCACACAGTCACTCTGAATTGCTTCTGAGTCTCTGAGACCAAATAGAGGAGGAGGTGAGCTGGAGGAAAGCCACTGGCGCTCACACTTGGAGACCAACCCACTCCAGCTGTTTCTTGTTTTCCTGGATGAGAGACAATTTGCCTCCGGAGGCTGGACTGGCTCTGGTTAGGAAAAGGGGGACTGGTCGGGGGTTCCCTGTGGTGGACTCAGCCCCTTGTGGTGCAGACCAAAACGACTCCAGAGCCACCTCAGTGTCCTTAGCGGAGCCCACAGGAGGTCATCAGAGCTCGTGGGGCAAGCAGGGAGCATGAGCAGTGCTCCAGGCCACTCCGACCGGCCTGGCGGGACCACTGTGCCAGGCTTCCCACTCCCGCCTGGGCTCCTGCGCTCGGGGAAGGGGCGCGGCCCCAGGGCTGGGTCACAGAGGCCACCACGCCCACCAGCAGACCTATAAGGGGTGCGTGCTGGGAGACCCAGGAGGGGAAGGCACAGACTAGCCCTGGAGTGCCTGGAGAAGAGCCCGTGCAACCCACCTTCACAAAGAACCTCAGCTCTGAGGGGACCACGAAGATGTCTGGGGTGACCGGCAGCTGCGCGTAGGCATAGAAATTCTCATAGTCGATGGCCATGTCCTCCTGGGGAGGGTACAGTGGGTAGTAGCTGCAGAGACGAGAGGTGATCAGCAGCAGCGGGGACCAGGGACTCTGCCCCAGGCCCCCCACACCGACTTCCACGTGCTTGTCTTCACTGACCAGGCCTTCTTTTGTTTGGGGGGACAGAACGCAGGTTTGTGGTGACAGGATGGTGTCCCTGATGGCGAGTGGCCTGGTGGAGGCATTGACAGCCAAAGCTGTCACTGCTCTATGACCCCAAAGCACTGTCTTTGCAGCCAGCTGACCCCAGTGAGTGCGCTCACCTCCTCTGGGTCAGGATGTGCTTGAGAACGCGGCTGAACCTGTCTGAGGTTCCAGAAGAGCTGAGAAGAGGCACAGCAAGAGGGGTGACTGAGCTAGGTGGCCAAGACAGCAGCAGGACCCCCGTGGTGAGGGAGAGCAGGGACCCCAGGTCTGCACCCCTAGGAGGCCACTCACAGCCACCAGGAGTGCCCACCCACCTCGCTCTGCCCCCTCTCCCAAGGTGGGGGGAGAGCCAACTGCCGAGCCGAATGCCTCAGACTTGGCTGCGTCCAACCTCACCACGTTCCACTGGGAGAAGACCCTAGAGGGAAAACCCACGGCTCACCCTCCACAAAGAGGACACCCTTGCTGGCCCAGGTCACAAGCGGGGAGGCGGAGGGAAGGGAGGAGAGGAAGACCTAGGGTTAAACGGTTCCTCGGGGCTCTGGAAGGTTGTTTAGATAAGTGATGGAAACAAATGTGTCCACCCGCTCACAGGTGCAGGGGCGCACATGGCCAAAGAGTTTGGCATAAAGCGTGATCTGCAGGACACATTGGTCAGGACTGGCCAGCATCCCACGGCTGACCGGATGCAGGGAGTCGCTGTCATGCTTGCTGGCCTGGAATGCACTTCTCACCTACTGATCTCCTCGGCCCCCATGTGGAACAGCAGATCCGTGGACGTCAAACCAAAGATCACCCCATTTACGGAGAGGCTGCAGGGCTCGGAGACGAACTGCACTCGCTGAGTCAGGAGTGGACACACAGGTCAGCACAGAGCAGCTGGAAATGTCTTCCCTACAATGGGTTCCCTAAGGGCCAGGGAGACACTGGAGGGGACCAACCCATGTGCTTGTCACAGAATGTTTAAGGGTCAGGCTGTGTGGGGACCCCAAATAGGCTTCTCCCTCCCCAAGAGCTGCCTCCACACCTTGCTGTCAGATGGGGTGCGGGTACCTTTTTGTCTTCCCAAGATAGATCAGAGTAGCTGAAAGGTGGCTGTGGGTACACAGGCTCGTGGTGCACGTCCCTCAGGGACGGGACAAAGACCAAGTGGGAGCCGGAGCTGCTTTGTCAAAAGACAAGAAGAGGGACAAAGTGAGCACAGCCGGGTCCAGGCAGCAGGCGCTGTGGTCCAGGAGTGAGGGCTTGATGCTGCAGACCCTCGGCCAGCGCGGACGTGGCATGCATTCCACACCAGAGGCCGCTCCCTGGACACATGAGGGAAAGGCCATTTCCTCTCATGTACACACATCTATTTTGACGCAGCTTGTGTGGCCCAAGACATACCGTCCCTTCCTCTGTGTGGCAACCCACTGCAGGGCAGAGGGGAACTACTGTTTGAAAAAAAAGGAAAAGAAATTGAGATCTAGAAAATCTAGACACACAAGGATTTGGCCAAAGAATCCCAGCCTCAGAGCCAGCACTGGGCCTACAGTGCGACCCCACCCCTGGACACACGTAGCCAGGGGGCACTGAGCAGTCTCCCTGATGTGCAGCTTGGTCGCGCCACAGAAGCTGGGGATTCCTGCCTGAGAACCCAGGCACGCTGGGCAGACCTGAGGCTGCCTTAGTGCTTCCAAGGTCAAGCCAGAATCCCTTGATTAGCCGGAGGCTGGGCCATAATGACAGGACAGTGAAAACACACGGGACACACACCGGGCTTCTCTGTGCTAGTGTGCCGGGTTTCTACTTCGAGGCTGACTGTCTCGCAGAAGTGGGAGAAAATACTTAACAGCAGCAGCAGAAGCAGAGACGACAGATGTTTGCTCTATCAGGCAGGAGGAGGATCTCTGGGGCCCCAAAGAGTGAGGGAAGGAGAAAGCTGTTAACTCTCGGGGCCAACTGTTTATTTTCCCTGGTTGTACAAAAGAGGAAAGGGGGAAAAAGCCAGTTTCCTTGGCTCCTTGGCAGAGGGGCCTTTTGTAAACCAAACAGGCGTAAAACATTACTTTGAGGCATGTTTAAAACAGGCCAACAGCTCTTGCTTCCAGCTCCTCCTTTATCTTGCTGACAGTGCTGTGGCCCTGAAGGCACAGGCTAGGGACTTTCACAGGTGATGGGGTGTTGACGCCTGCTGTCACCCTATCGCTTGTCTATCATGGCTACTTTAAGAGTGAACTCAGACTGCGGCAAAAAAACCCCAGAATGTTGAGACCAGGGCACTCTGCGTATTAATTACAATCCCTTTTGATGCTGAAGGCCCATGACATTATCCAAGTCCATGTTTGGGTGCTGGGATCTGGTGAATAGTACAGGGGGCGGGGACTGGGGCCACCTTGGCTCTAGGTCCCAAGGCCTCGCAGTCTGTGATGCATGCAAAGAATGAGTCGCATGGCTGCTGTCAGAGGACAGAGTCGCTGTCTCAGGGCCACTTTGGAAGTGAGCTGGTTAAGGAGGAAATAGCTTCCTGCTTGTGGTTATAAACCAGCTTCAAGGGAGGGATCAGGAAGAAAATTCCAACTATCTCAGCACCGCACGACCTCATACACCACGGCCACCATGGCCACCATGGCGGGAGGGCCTCAGCCACTCCCTCAAACAGTGCTTCCTTACCCATTCTGGCTTTTACTCATGAATGAGCGCCGCGCTCTGTGTTCCTGACCTCTAGGAATAAAAAGAAACCCGCCCCTGGAGGACCACTTATATACTGTTTCCGGAAGGGAAGGGCAGCTCTCACCCCGTGGCACACACTGGCCGCAGATGAAAGTGCCTGGTGGTGCTGGGTGCCCGCCCCGGGTGACAATGCCTGGTCTGTGCTTTGTTTGTATCGCTGCTGTCAATACCACAGGGCGAGGGACCCAAACTAGAACCCTGCCTCAAACTGGAAGCACCAGCTACACTGGGCCCTGCCACAGCCCCTGCCGAGTCCCAGGGCTGACAACGGGGGCACGTGGCCCTGCTCCTGCTCCTTTTTCTTTTTTTTTGTGGCAGGGGGTGTCCTGAGCTCTAAGCACTCTCCAGGTCTGATGGACCCAGTCATGACAGATCTGGGGAAGTGGGAAGGCACCTGTGTCACCATCACTGAGGCGGGGGAGGACATCCAGATGAAGGCTGCCACTGGCCCAGCCTGTGTCCCAGCTCCGGGGTAAATTACTAGGGGTGCTCTCTCTCAGGTCTGCTGCCTATACCGGCCCACACCCCTGGTATGAGAAGGTAGTGTTACAACTAATCACCTTTGGGATCTGTTCTCATGACACAGAGGTGGCAGATTATGCACCTTGTTTGAAAACTACCTTGGTTATAGGCTTGTTTTTAAAAGCTTAGCTACGGGCAACAGATCCCACGAGAAGATATGTCACTACACCAACTTCTTTCAGGCCCTGACACTGAGGAAAAGGGACAGGAGTGAAGTGTCAGCTTCCCGCATCCTTCCTGCTTCTAGCATTGGACACTTCCTGGACTGTGACTTTCCTCTCCAATTAGAACCACGCAGCTTCCCATCACTGCTGGACTTTTTTTTTTCGGTACTGGGGATTGAACTCAGGGGCACTCGACCACTGAGCCACATCCCCAGCCCTATTTTGTGTTTTATGTAGAGACAGTGTCTCACTGAGTTGCTTAGCACCTCGCCATTGCTGAGGCTGGCTTTGAACTCGCGATTCTCCTGTCTCAGCCTCCCTAAGTGCTGGGATTACAGGCGTGCGCCACTGCGCCCGGCACTGCTGGGACCTTTTGTAGTCCCTTGTCAGGCTGTGGCAAGGGGTCAGGATCCCCACCCTCAGTAGGTCCCAACAAACACAGGAAGCACCGACTCAGGGAAGGAACTGGCTCCCCCCAAAAGGCTTGCACAAGGAGAGGCCTGGGCTTCACAGGCTCTGGCTGCCAGTCATCAAGGACTTCTCAAAGCCAGCCCGGGCACTTTCCCTTGGACTCCAGGGTACGCAGAGTGAGAAACAGAAGAGAAGAGCGAGGGAAAAGCAAGGGCCTGTGCAGCTTTCCCTTTCAAGTTTGTTTATCTCTGCGCTTTACAACGCCACCGCGGCACTTGGCGTCTGTACACTTGAAGTTCAAGGGCTCTATCTGATCTCATAGTTCAAAAGGATGAAGAGGACGGGAACTACCATTAAGGTTTAAATAGTTTCAGTTTCTTAGTGGGAAGCCCTAGAAGAGGAAGCTTTGGGTTCTGTCCAGCATTTGGAGTTCTGACCTTCTCGTCCCTTCAATGATGGTTCGCAGACACTGCTTGAAGACATCTTCAAAGGGGCTCGTCAGCAGACAGTTCTGCAAGAAGGGAAAGGACAGGATTTAGAGGTGGCTTCTGGTGTCACTCACTTGTTAACACTTGTTAGGTGACCCTTGGATGACTGACAGCTGCTGACTCGGAGCTGAATCCAGGAGGGTGGGGTAGATGTAGAGAAGAATTAATCCGCTGAATGTAAGCTGAGAGAGACTAGCAGGAGGAGGGCTTTGAAATCCTGTCCATGGAAGGTGAAACAGCCTGAGTCAAGGGCAGGAGGCTCTGGTCCTTGGCCACAAGGATGTCCTAGGAAGGGCCATTTATGTTTTATGTATCTAAGGACAGCCAGATAAGTCACCAGCTCAGGGTCATGGCTGTGTCAGGTACAGTCAGAGCACAGCTCCCACCTCAGGGGTGCCTTAGTACCAAGTGCCACAAAGAAATCAGTGCATTTCATGGTCCCCCTGCACCCTCTTCCAGACAGCCTTATATTCTGGTGAAATGAGTATCTAAAATTCAAGATATTTATTAAAAATGCCCGGCTACAACATTTTTATGCGCAGCCACAGATTTAATTTAGGTTTGTTACAGGCGTGGAAAGTGGAAATAAAAGCAAGGCCTGGACTGAACTGAAGTGCCAGGTCTTCCTCCTTGCCACCCCAAGGCACTTACCTCCACCTGTTCATGCTTAGCATCCAGGAAAGGACCGAACTGCCCCAGAGGGAGAGAGAAAGACACCAAAAGAACAAGTCAGGACCGCACAAGTCTGCAAACGCCTCCAGGCAACTCTTCTGGCTGTTCTCTGCCCAGGGCCCACCTGTCCTGCTAAGGCTGCCTGAAGAGCCTGGGGACAGGTGGGCAGGGGGCGCACTGCTGAATCCACAGGCAGAAGCACCTGAGCTCTGGTGCAGAGGCTCCCAGGGCCCCACGACCTGTGCCACTGCTCCCTTCCCAGGGCACTGGGCTTTTTTTCTAATTTTTTACATCTAGCAAGGGCAACTGACTACCTCGCTAATAGCAGTACTTTGAATATAAAGAGATGAGTTGAGAAACAAGGAATGAAACAGAGGCAATACTGTAAAATCAATGAAGGGAGGCAAAAACACTGGGCCTTTATATTTAGCAAAGGCCTCTAGGGCACAGTCACCTCTCCAGAAATGCAGATGGAGAACTAAAAAAAAAATATATTAAAAAACAGGAATCAACATGTTTCTGAAAGACTCAGAATAGCAGCAAGACTCCCTTTCTGAGGCCGACTCCCCCATTCTCCCATTGCTGACGCCCTGCAGAGCCGTGGGCCGGGTATCCTACCAGGATGCAGACATCTGGCCGGTCGCGGTTGATGATGGCGATCAGGTCCAGCAGGGGCTCGTAGGTGATGCTGTCAGACGTGGTGTACGGCCCACAGGCGACCATGACCATGGTTTGCTCAAAATCTAAGACAGAGAGGACGGTCAGGTCTTGAGGAGAGGACGGGCACTGGGGTGGTGGGAGCAGGAAGGGCCACTGGAGGAAAACGCCCTGGGGACCCACGAGGAGAAAGACCTCAGCCTGTCCACCAAGGGCACCCTACCAGGTGGAGGACACAGGCAGGTCTGCAAACAACCAGAGCCACAGCAGCGCTTTCCCAGCAGTGCACCTGAGGGATGCGAGGACGTGGCCACCAGAGAAGCCCTCACCCTCATGCTGTGGAGGAGTTTCTGGGAACACGGGCAAGGCAGGGTGCAGAAAGGCACCAAGACTCAAGCATGCTCAGTGTTGGGGACCATCTGGGTCCAGGGTGGCTGGAGAACGTGGGGCACTGGAGAGTCCAGAAAGGTGGGGTGGGCTGAAGGCCTAGAAGGGGGGCTGCAGGGTGCTATTTCCTGTCGTGCTTTCTAACAGCGGCTACTTTGGTTTTGGAGAGTCAACCCTCCCCACAAGGCAGGGAGGTGGGGCTAAAAACCAGGTGCTCAGACATTCCTTCAGCCCAGGGGCAGACTTGACCCAGCTCAGGCCATTCACACCTTCCTGCTGGCATCTGGAATCTGGAGGTGGCCCATCCCTGGACAGGAGAAGACTGGAGCCCATCCACTCCAGCTGAAGTACCTGGATCACAGGGCTGGGGGATTCCTGTTACCTGGACACAAGAGCTGCTAGGCTTGTGTCCTGGTCCCCAGCCTGGGTCTCCAGCCCACTGTGCAGTCTGTGAGCTGCCTGGATTTCCCTGAACAATTTCTGACATTGGTGTGAGTCATTTTTTGTAGCTTACAATGACAACAAAATCCTAAGAACTTTGACTTTTTTTTGCAGCTCCAGGTATCAAACCCAGGGCCTTAGTGCATGCTAAGCAAGCTCCACCACTGAGCCACATGCCGGCCCAGAACTCCGGCTTCCCAACATGCAGCTGTATTAGTTTCCTATCACTGCTGTAACAAATTATCTCAAACTTAGTGGCTTAAAACAAATCTTTCATCTTACAGTCCTGGAGATTGTAAGTTCTAAAATCAAGGTGCTGGCAGGGCAGGAAGTGCTAGGGGAGAACCCATTTTCCTTGTCTTTTCTGGCTTTCAGAGGTTACCCATATTCCTGGCTGATGGCTCTATCTTCCGTCTTGGAAGCCAGCAGCCTCACATTTCTCTTCTGACTCTGATCATCCTGCCATCCTCTTTCATAAGGACTCATGTGATGACATGCAACTCCCTGGGTATCCAGTATAATCTCCCCATCTCAAGGTCTTTAACTTAATAACACAGTTCCTCTTGCCATGAGGCAACATCTTCACAGGTTCCAGGGACAGGAGGGGCATCATTTATGGGACAGCAGCAGCCCCATAAACTCAGACAAAGCATTCAAGGGGAAAGTACGTTTCATGTGGTGGTGGGGCAGGGAGCAAAGTCAGGTTTGGTTCTGTAGTGTCTACCAGAGATAAAGGTGCCAGAGGACACAGTAAGAGCTGAGAGGGTGAGGTCCATGCCACATTCATATCTCTGCAACCGTATGACCTAATTCCTCATGCAAAATAATGTTTTAAATTGCTTCCAAAAGTTCCTGGTACACCGCTCAGGCTCCTGGCACCTAAGCCAGGTTAATTTCATTACTTGAAGTTGATCCAATACCACCACGCCACCCTTTACACACACATTTCCCCATACACACGTATTTTCCGATACACTGTGCAATGTCATAAATTGCTAAATTTCATTCCTGATTCTAGGTCATCTCTAAGAATGACCTCACTCGCTGCTCACATGCACGGGGTATTGACAATAAGCTAGCCTTGGCATCCATTGCTGACTGTTTTTTTGGTGTGCAGGGGGTGGGTACCAGGGACTAAACCCAGGAGTGCTCTACCACTGAGACACATTCCCAGTTTTTAAAAATTTTTTAATCTGAGTCAGGGCCTCACTAAGTTGCCCAGGCTGGCCTTGAACTTGTATTCCTCCTGTCTCAACCTCTTCAATAGCTGGGATTATGGGTAAATGACACTGTGCCTGATTGTACTACTTTTTTTTTGGTACCAGGGATGGAACTCAGGGGCACTCGACCACTGAGCCACACTCCCAGCCCTATTTGGGGTTTTATGGAGAGACAGGGTCTCACTGAGTTGCTTAGTGTCTCGCCCTTGCTGAGGCTGGCTTTGAACTCGCGATTCTCCTGTCTCAGCCTCCCTAAGTGCTGGGATTACAGGCTTGCGCCACCGTGCCCGGCTGCTTCTTTTTTTAACTAGTGGAATATTTTACATTATTTTCATTCTAAATTTTCTTTTAGCCCATCTCAATTCTGACATCATGCATTTATTGGAAATACCTGACATCTATTTAGATTTCATGAGATTTACAGTTGAAAAAATAAATTCACATGCCCGAGTTATCCCCAAGCTAATTAAACATTTTCCAATATTTGAACCAAGTATCTTTTATTTTATTTTTTATTTTTTTGGTACTGGGGATTGAACTCAGGGGTACTCGACCACTGAGCCACACCCCAGCCCTATTTTGTGTTTTATGTAGAGACAGGGTCTCACTGAGTTGCTTAGCGCCTCGCCATTGCTGAGGCTGGCTTTGAACTCACAATTCTCCTGTCTTAGCCTCCCAAAGAGCAGGGATTACAGGCGTGCGCCACTGCACCCAGCTCCAAGTATCTTTTAAAATTTAAATTTATTATAGTGAATAAATTTAAGAATTCAGTTTCTTAGTAGCTCTAGCCACATCTCAGGTGCTCAGCTGACCCCTGTGGACAGCACAGGGACAACATATCTTTGTCCTCTCTGTCACAAGAATAACTTTTGGGGCTGGGGATATAGCTCAGTTGGTAGACTGCTTGCCTTGCATGCACAAGGCCCTGGGTTCTAATCCCCAGCACCACAAAAAACAAAACAAAACAAACAAAAAAAACTTCTCATTTAGCTCTCCAGCTCCCTATGGGAAGTAAAAGTCAGACAGTAAGACTGAAGTCATCCCACGGGGAGAGCCTGGCACCGCTTCTCATCTCTAACAGCATTCCACTTTGCTTAGAAAAATGCCTAGAAATGCTTTGTCTATTTTTTACTGGTGTATTACCGCTGTACTCGATGGTGGGATTTGTTACCTATTTGCACATGCACCACAATGTAACAATATGATTTGGTCAATATCACTCCCCGCGGTTCCCCTTTCCCTCCCCTCCTCCCTCCTGGTTGGTTCCCTTTCCTCTACTCTCCTGACCTCCCTCTGATATTCATCAGATCCTCCCCCATCTTTCTTTTCCTTTTTCCTCTCTAGCTTCCACATGAGAGAAACATAACCCTTGACCTTCTGGGGTTGGCTTACTTTGCTTAATATAATGTTCTCAAGTTTTCCTACAAATATTTTGAGGCAAAGTTTGCCAAAGTTTCTTTTTGCATTTCTTCATCTAGATTAGTTCCTTTGAAAAGGAACACCAGGCTTTCTTAGAGATTCTTTTAAAATAACCTTTCAATTTTGCAATTACTTCAGAACTGTAAGATAAAGAGATAGTGCAGGATTCCAGCCTGTCTCTCACCCAGCAGCCCCTAACATTAACACCTGACTAACTATGGTCCATTTATCAGAATGAGCACCTGGTATGTTAATTACAGTTAAACTTCTGTGCATGAGACAGGCACTCTATCAACTGAGCTATATCCCCAGGCCCCTAATAAGTTCTTTTTAAAAAAATGCACATCTTTTTCCTTTTTTTTTTTTTTTTTTTGGTACTGGGGATTGAACTCAGGGGAACTCGACCACTGAGCCGCATCCCCAGCCCTATTTTGTGTTTTATGTAGAGACAGGGTCTCACTGAGTTGCTTAGTGCCTCACCTTTGCTGAGGCTGGCTTTGAACTCGCGATTCTCCTGTCTCAGCCTCCCTAAGTGCTGGGATTACAAGCGTGAGCCACCGCGCCCGGCATCTTTTTCCTTTTCAAAATAACTTCTAAAATGCCTGTTTGTATATAGTCTTTAGTCTTTAAAGGATGTGCTTCCTGCAGCCAGAGATGATAACACTACCAGGTCATGAGACTTGGACCTGGGGCTCTTGGACAAAGGGCCTGGCGTCCACAGATGGGCTGTACTCACTGCACAGCCACATCGCCCCTAAAACTCCCAGACCCTCGTCTGCCACCCTCACTGTTGGCAAAATGGCTTTGAACCCAAACTTACCTCCGTCCTCTTCAGTGGGCTGATAAAATGGAAGCGGCACACCCTTAAAACAGGAGAAAAGCTCAGCTGAGGTCTTGCTCCACTGTCACTTTGGTGAAGAAAGTGAGTGGGCTGCCTGTGGGTGTCCTGGGAGAACAGAGTGGGGAGAACATGCCTCTCTCTGATGCTCCTTGGAGCTAACAGCCCAGAGGCGAGAGGACTTGCCATTTTTCTAAATGGCTCTGAGTGCAAAGCAGCCCAGGCAATGGAAAGTCACTGGTAAACTCTCACAAAATGCCCAGCAGCCGGTGGCAGCAAGGCAGGTGCCTGGAACATCAGTCTGCTTCTGGGCAAGGACAGGAGAGAAGGTGTCTTGTGCTTTTCCTGGCATCCTATGAGAGTCTCTGGAGGACTGTCTCCTGGAGCAGTGACAGGTGAACTGCAGCCCGGAGGCCAAGGCTGCAGGCCATTTTTGTAAATAAAGTTTTATTAGAACTCAGCCACAATCATTTGTTTACAAGTTGTCTGTGGTTGTTTTTGTCCTACAATGGCAGAGTTGAGTCAGTCAGAAGCCTATGGCCTGCCCAGCCTAAAATATTTACTGTCTGGTCCTTTACAGAATGATCTGCTAACCTATGGCCTAGAGGTGGGCCCACTCTACCGAGAAAACTAACAAATAAACAGGTTGTTTAAGAAGGACCCATCACTAGAACCCATGTCCTAGAACCCATCACTAGACTGCATGTCCTGTGCTTGGAGAGACTGGGAAGAGGGGGACTACCCTGTACCTCGTAGAGTTTGGTGGCAACAAGTTTTCTACCAGTGGTATTGATTCCTTCCATAATTACAACCTGAAAGAGAAACAAAATAGGACTTCTAAACAGAGACAAACGGGAGGTCTGAAATAAATTACTTTAATATAGTTAAAAGTATTTTGCAGGGCTGGGGTTGTGGCTCAGTTGTAGAGCACTTGCCTAGCATGTGTGAGGTACTGGGTTCGATTCTCAGCATCACATATAAATAAAGGTCCATTGACAACCAAAAAAAAATATTAAAAAAAAAAAAGTATTTTGCAACTGTAAACTTAGCAAATTCTTCTTTGTTTTTTTTTCTTTTTTTTGTGTGTGTTTTTTTTGTACCAGGGATTGAACTCGGGCATTTGACCACTGAGCCACATCCTCAGCCCTATTTTGTGTTTTATGTAGAGACAGGGTCTCACTGAGTTGCTTAGCACATCACTGTGGCTGAGGCTGACTTTGAACTTGCGATCCTCCTGTTTCAGCCTCCTTAAGTGCTGGGATTACAGGCGTGAGCCACCGCGCCAGGATCTTATTTCTTTTTTTGGTATCGGGTGTTGAACCAAGTACTACTGTACCACTGAGCAACACCTCTGGCCTTTTTATTTTTATTTTGAGGCAGGGTCTTGCTAGTTGCTGAGGCTTGTCTTGAACTTGTGTTCCTCTTGCCTCAGCCTCCCAAGTTGCTGGGATTATAGGCATGTACCACTGTGCCTGGCTCTTGAAAACAAATTAAGGGGACTCTAGAGTAACAGTAATTATGCTCTGCGTAAATGACCTAATTCTCACAACAATCCCATGAGGTAAGAATTATTCCCACATTATTGATGAGGACACGGTGGCTCAGGAGGTTAAGCACTTTGCCCGACAGCTGCACACCGTGGACTGCGAAGCTGAGCTTCATGGTCAGGGAGCACCGAGTCCTTACAAGAGTGGCCTCGGGCGCAGCAGCCACATCTCACAGCATCAGAGACAGAGACAGAGAAGCAGCTGCCCAGCACTGGCAGGTGCACACGACATGCCTGCAACCCAGGCAGGCCCTCCGACCTCACCTGTCCAGGGAACAGAGAGTACTCTTTGAGCTCAGACAAATCCACTGGGATCTGGGCGCCGGAGGAATGCTCCCGATCCCCCTCCAGCACCACCGACTTGCTGTTCAGTTTCCCGTTGCTGTCACAGCCTATCTGGCCCAGCAGGGTGACAGGCTCCTATGGAAGGAGTGAAGAACCCTAAGAACAGCAGCCTTTGGGACAGCAGCGCCACATCCAAAGGCAACCCCACACAGCACTCACTTCTCTGGCCGAGCATCCCCTTAACCCCAAACTGACCACCACACACATCACCACCACCGCCAGAGGGTGGAAGCTCTCTTACGGGGCGTCTAGCCCACCCACCCACCCATGCGAACCCCTCTGAGCGGCTGCCTGAGTGTGAGCAGTGCCGCCAAGGGGCGCTTGTCTCCACCCACGGAGCCTCAGTGGCCACGCCCGGTGGGCTTCACAGTCACTCCCTGTACACAGCCTGATTCCCAGGCACTGCTCTCCGGGCTGAGGTGTATGAACTCATTTATCTCCACGACAACATGGGCTAATGACTGTATCCGTTTTAAGATGAGGACGGCAAGAACAGAGAGGTTAGGTAACTCAGTCAAGGTCAAACCCAGGTGAAGCCTGGGTTTCAAGCGCAGGACTTTGGCTCCAGAGCCACATCCCTAGCCACGCGCTATGCTGCCTCTGGACGGGAAGTTCTTCGTTAGATTGAACAAAATCTCTCCCCCAATGGCTTCCTGCCCTGTTCCCGCTCTTTATAACAAATGGAGAAAGTCTGATCTTTCCTAGTGATCGTGCACCCCTGCCCCAGCCTGCACTTCCGCCTGATTCCTCCAAAACTCCCGTGTGGGATAGTTTCACACATCTTTCCCCCAACAGGCCACTCTTCCCGGGGTGCAAACACACGGCGAAGACACTGAAGGGGCTGGGCTGTGGCTCAGTGGCACAGCGCCCGCCTAGCATGTGTGAGGCCCCGGGTTGGATTCTCAGCTCCGCATATAAATAAATAAATAAATAAAATAAAGGTCCATCAATAACTAAAAAAAGACAAAAAGACACTGTGAAGAATCTTGTAAGCTGGGTGTGGTGACACATGTCTATAAACCTACAACTATTGGGCTGGGGTTGTAGCTCAGGGGAAGAGCGTTTGCCTACCACGTGTGAGGCACTGGGTTCGATTCTCAGCACTGCTTATAAATAAATAAATAAATAAATAAATAAACAAATATCCAACAACAACTAAAAAGTATATATATATGTGTGTGTGTGTATGTGCATGCGCACATATATATATATATGTAAAAGATTTCTTATAAAAAAGAAAAACCAGGGCTGGGATTGTGGCTCAGCGGTAGAACGCTTGCCTTGTATGCGTGAGGCCCTGGGTTCGATCCTCAGCACCACATACAAAGCAATAAAAAAATAAAGACATCGTGTCCATCTACAACTAAAAAAATATTAAAAAGAAAAGAAAAACCTACTATGTGGGAGACTGAGGCAGAAGGATTACAAGTTTGAGGCCAGCCTTACTTAGCAACTTAGTGAGACTGTGTCTCAAAATAAAAAAAGGGGTGGAGGTGTAGCTCAGCTGTAGAATGCCTGAGTTAAATCCTCAGCATCGCCTTCACACAAAAAGAATCTTATAGGGGGGCTGGGATTGTGGCTCAGTGGTAGAGCGCTTGCCTCGCATGCGTGAGGCCCTGGGTTCGATCCTCAGCACCACATAAAAATAAATCAATAAAGATATTGTGTCCACCTACAACTAAAAAAATATTTAAAAAAAAAAAAAAAAAGAATCTTATAGGAGGTCTCCCCTTATATTAAGAGAGACAGCACCACACATATACCAGATTTAAAGCCCAATGCAAAGATACTACTGGCTGCCATTGGTCTGCAATGATAGACACCAAACCAGGAGAGTCACTGTTGAGGTGACAAGACTTTGGAGATCCTGTTCTCTCTGTGACCTCATCCTGGACCCCTGAATGCTTCTATCTGTGGGAAGTCTTCAGGGGCTGTCTGCCCCACCACTAAGGGGAACAAGGCCTTCAACCTTTGCTTAGGGCAAAACCCTGATCTGAGTGGGAGGAAAATAACTCAGGTCACAAAACCAGGGACCACTCAGGCCTTCTTCAGAAGGACCCATTCCGCCCAATTCAACCAAAACAGAAGTCTCTCTGCCATCAAGTTAAAAATGTAGTATTAATTAGTGAGAACTCTCAGAACAACTCTTACTTGTGCTGGGACCAGAAGAGGAGTAAAAGCCTCGATCCTGTAGTGCTCCTTGAGTTCACTGCCAAGTTCTTCTATCTTACAGGTCAGAACTGTAACCCCAGAGGTCAAAACACGTTAGGCTTAAGACATGTCACTTGCCGAGAAGAGAAAACACAGCACATTGTAAAATATTATAGTCGGTTGAGTTATGGCAGCAGGGAGGTGCCTGGACACCCGGCCAGTTTAACCCTTCCAAAGCCCCAGCCCATTTCCCAGTATTTGGTTGCTGAATACGGCCACAGGAGGTCAGGAGGCACAGTCCCAGGGAGTTAGTGTGAATCCCCACCCCCACCCGCGCCTCCCCCTTCCTCGGGTTCTACTGAAGTTCTGGGCAAGTCAAGGCAGCCTGGAGAGGGCTCCCCAAGAAGCAGCCATACCTGTCCTTGACTTTAAACTGAGTTCCTTTCATGGCTCTCATTTCCATTACTGGAAATGGGTGTTTCTTCTTTGGCATCGTGATGGACTTGGGAGAGCTACTGAGGGTATCCCACGATGCCCCTCCTCTGACACAGCCCCCGTGAGGACTCTGCCAGCTTGGGCATTCAAAAGCCGCTTTGGAGCTCGCTCTACAGCCCAGCTAGCCTTTGTTACTTCTCTAAACCCCTCATGGGGGTTTTACATCCATCAGAATTTCAAAGGGGCAAATAATCACCTTCTCGAATGTCTGAGAGCTTTTGGAACATGGCCTTGTAGCTCCCAGTCAGTGGCTCTGGATGCCCTAAGGCCTTCAGGCTGATGCCTCCAGCTCCTCCTCTCCCAGACCACGACACCCCCTGTGCCAAGCCAAAGGTGGTAACCACTTCTCCTCGGTTATTTCTTGAGTTGTACTTCTGGGAGGGAGTAGCACTGAGGGGAGCGAAACAGAGAGTGTTCACGCGAACAGGAGGGAGGAATAAAATAAGGTTACATTTGGGAAGCGGACTGAGGAAAAACCAAGCTGGCTCCCAATCAGCATAATGGGATGGGACACACACAGACCTTTCAGGAATTTCAGGAATGAGAGGCTGAGGAATACCAGGCCAAGGAGGAATACCAAACATGTTTAGAAAAGTTTAAAGACAGAAACATAATTTTAAAAGGTTGTCATTCTGGTATAAAAACTAAACAAAGCCAAATAAAACTCAAACTCTGAATTGGATGAAAAGCTAGTTTCAAGTATCATTTTCCTTTCTTCTTATGAATTGTCAGCATTTATCAGGACATCATCTGCACCTGGAACCGTGGATAAGTCAAAAGTTGCCAAGAACATATAAAAATTCACAGCATAGTCCACAGTAGGGGAAAAAACTAATAAAATGAAGTTGGCAAAATTACCCAACTTTTCCCAGTCTGTGGAGGTGCAGACGTAATGAATTTACAGTCAACTGGTGAGCAAACATTCCCATGCTCCAAGGCTCAGCTGATAAGCTCTCCTATTTCTACTCTCTGGCTGGGAAATCACACCAGAACACAAGGATGCTGCTGATCTGCTTAGAAGCTTCTAATCCTTCAGTTGTGAACATCACGTACCTCCAGACGGCTCTATTTAGAACAGGCTTCATTTAATGCACCAAAGCTCTGTAGGAACTAGTCCCACATGAGGCACTACTGCCATCGGGGGGCCACCATTCCTCTTTTCCCTTTGGATGCTACAGAAAATGAGCTCAACTAATTATCTCTATCTCCGGTGCTGCCTCTACCTGAATGATTTCCAAGTTACTTTCATAAGTTGCGAAGCCAGCTTCTGAGGTCAGCTTTATTAGTGTGTATTAAAAACTGATGAGGCAGCACATCCCCGACTTCTGAGCCTCCCTGTGAGGCTCCCCCACCCTTTTATACAACCAGGTGCATGGGGTCTCTAAGGACTGCCGTTTGGAGAATGTAGTTCTCATAAGGGGCTAGTGCATTTACGAGAACCATCGCTACACACCGAGTTTCAAAGATGCCCTTAGTTAAGCCTGTTTTCAAAAGCAGTTTGAGATCTCTCCAGAGCAGTACTGGACCACGGTGAAATCAAATTGTCCTTCAAAGTTCACAACCATTCATCCTGAAGGTCT
The DNA here is from genome assembly GCA_004024805.1 of Geosciurus inauris. Classification (NCBI taxonomy): domain Eukaryota; kingdom Metazoa; phylum Chordata; class Mammalia; order Rodentia; family Sciuridae; genus Geosciurus; species Geosciurus inauris. Next base: position 21,717 of record PVHX01021660.1, read on the forward strand.
GCAGAGCTTCTGTCACTGACTTTCCAAGGTGTTCTAGTTGGTCTAAAAGTGATCCACAAGGGGTGGTGACTCCTGGTGGTTAGGATTTCCCTAAATGGTTGGGTCACCGCTCCTAAGCGTCATCCTGAAGCGGCAGTATCTGTAAACACTTCTACTCAGCAAAGCACAGATCTACAGAATTCCCTAACATAAGACATGTCATTTACGGATTTCAAAAAACCACATAGGATCTTTGTGGGTTTACGTGCAGTGGTGGCAGTCGGGAAAAAATATCAATTAAGTCCGTGCAGATTCACGGCGACAAGAAAACTCTCAGAAACTAGTTGTAACCTGAGTGAGGAACAACAAACAGGTTATGCAACGATACGAACAAAGATGTGTGCTTTGCTTTTTAAAAAATAAATACTTTAGATTACAAAAAGAAGGAAGAAACATGAACTGACAGAAGCAACCAAAAGCCTATTTGTTTCTACTGGCAAGACTCCTAAGACCCGGGGCTTCTGAGCACACAGGTTGTTTCCAATAGAAGGTCTCAGTTCCTGACCTAGGAAACGAGCCCCAGAGAAGTGGGTGGAAAGTGGGTCTCCTCAGCTGCTACAAGAAATAGGAATTTTCCGCCAGGGAAGAGAAATCTGGGAAGGCGCAGAACAGGCAGCCGAGCCAGGGCGGCACACTCACCCACAGCTAATAAGCTACTCCACAGCCAGCCTCTGCCAGGCACGCAGAGTAAGGGAGGGAGGGCTTCCTTCTGGGCACCTGCATTAGCCTGATCCATACCTTGGAGAGAAACTCGACGGAGAGAGGAGCTGATGTGGGCTACGGGTAGACACACTCCTTTTTGTTAGGGGGGTTTCTGGCGTGGTGATAGCTCGCTTCTGAGGACCCTGGAAACAAAAGGGAAAACACGATCCGGTCACTTTGGACCCAAGTTGCTAATTTTGTGTAGGGCTCCTTAGGAAGAAAAGGGCAAACGGTGCCCTAATGAAGGGCACAGGATAGGATCGGGAGGACTGGTTCCTTAAGGTCCCATCTTCCAAGCATAATCCCAGAAAGAAATCTTCAACAACTACAAACCAACATGCACCAGGACACTGGCCCCATTTTGAAGCAAATTACAGAAAAAAAATAAGCAACATTTTCTTGTTAAATAATTCTTTTTTTTTTCCACTTTGTTGGGGTACTGGCAATTGAATCCAGGGGTGTTCTACCATTGTTATATCCACAGCCCCTTTCAAAATTTTACTGATACAGGGTCTCACTAAGTTGCTCAGGCTGGCCTCAAAGTAGCGATCCTCCTGCCTCAGCCTCCTGAGTTGCTGGGATTCCAGGCCTGCACCATCCCACTCACTATAAATATTTTCCAAAAAGGATCACCAGGTGGGCACTCCATCCTGTCAAATCTTTTGTGTTTAAGCCGGGCGCGATGGCTCAAGCCTGTAATCCCAGCACTTAGGGAGGCTGAGACAGGAGAATCGCGAGTTCAAAGCCAGCCTCAGCAATGGGGAGGTGCTAAACAAGCAACTGAGTGAGACCCTGCCTCTACATAAGACACAAAATAGGGGGCTGGGGTTATGGCGCAGTGGTAGCGTGCTCGCCTAGCACGCGGGAGGCACTGGGTTCGATCCTCAGCACCACATAAAAATAAAAATAAAGATATTCTGTCCACCTACAACTAAAAAATAAATATTAAAAAAAAAAAAAAAGACACAAAATAGGGCTGGGGGTGTGGCTCAGTGGTCGAGTGCCCCTGAGTTCAATCCCCAGTACCAAAAAAAAAAATCTTTCGTGTTTGCTTTCTGTCCCTGCCTCTTTGCTTTAGAACAGATCTGAGTTTAGCAATAAAAAAGTTTTCTTTAAATTCTTTTTTTAAAAAAATTTGTAGATGGACACAATACCTCCATTTTATTTATTTATTTTTATGTGGTGCTGAGGATCGAACCCAGTGCCTCACATGTGCCAGGCAAATGCTCCACCACTGAGCCCCAGCCCCAGCCCAGCAATGCAGTTTTGATGTGCCTGCACACATTTTCCTGAGAAGCGATGGAACCGTGTTACACTTACTTTGGCCAAGGCTACTACACGTTTTCCAAATTAAAGATGGGACCAACTCCAGCAGATAACATGGCTGAGCTCATACTTGGAGAAGAGTTAGCCAACACCTCATTGATGGTCACTTCTGGATTTGGGGCTTTTTTTTTTATTTGGATCATCAACAAGAATCCAAAGATAAGCCCAGAATGGAGGATATAAAACCCAGCCAGAGACTCAAAGTCTAGGATAACTTGAGTTCAACAGGAAAGACAAATCTGCCCAGCCCATCACCAAGAGGCTACCCAGTCTGCAGCTTTTCCTACCCAAGAGCTCCTCCTGCTGGTGTATTTAAGTTATGCCACCCAGCTGCCATTAGGTGCTGACTGCAGGAGACAGAGGCCAAGAACAGATTCCAAACCAGTAAGCAGTGGCAGTGGAAACCAGATTAACAAAAACACCTTTGGGGGCTGGGATTGTAGCTCAGCGGTAGAGCGTTTGCCTCGCATGCGTGAGGCCCTGGGTTCGATCCTCAGCACCACATACACAGCAATAAAATAAAGACATTATGTCCATCAACAACTAAAAAAATATTAAAAAAAAAAAAAAAACACCTTTGGCTACTTTCCTTATTGGGAGGTGGGGAGGGATATAAATACATACATGAATATAAACACATGTACATATATATACACACATGCATACGCATGTATACATAGTTATGATCTTAGTTCAAATGTAAACTTTAGGTACCCATACTGATTTTTTTAAACCAATTTAATTTGTTTTTGTTTATTTTTTGTGGTGCTGGGGATTGAACTGGAAGCCTGGCACAGGTTACTACTGAGCCACATTCCCAGTCCCTAATACTGATTTTTGTACTCTAACTTATAATCACTGCCCACATTACAATATTTTTAGAAATTATTTTAGTTGTAGATGGACATAATACCTTTGTCTTCTTTTTTTAAAATGTGGTACTAAGGATCAAACCCAGGGCTTCACATGTGCTGGGCAAGCGCTCTACCACTGAGTCACAACCCCAGCCCCCTCATTACGATCTTTATCCTTTTGAGAAGCCGTGTTATTTGAAGTAATGTATGAAAATTTACATAACTAACTGTCTACTGCTGAATTATAGTTTATTTCTAATTTCTGGTGATTACAAATAATGCTGAGAGGCGTCTCTTCATGCATACAGCTTTTCCCATAATTTGGATTATTTCCTCAGGTGATATTCCTTCGGTGCTGGAGATAGAACTGAGGACCTTGCACAGGCCAGGCAAGCGCTCACCACTGAGCCCTGCACAGCCCCTCACACCTCAGAACTTTCTGCTAGAAGAATTACTGAGACAAGGGGTAAAAACAATTTTATGGTTTTGAAACATTTTCTCAAGCTACTTCCCCTAAAGATTCTTCTATAATTCAATAAGTATTATGGGCCAGGCATTAGGGGAAAGCAGCAGATGAACCAGCGTCCATCCCCCCAGGACCTTCCACTCTGAAGGAGGCACCAAAACAAGTAAATGTACATCATGTTGGGGGTACCGAGCCCTATGGAGAAAAACAAAGCAAGAAGACACAGGAGGGGATGAGGCGGGGTCTCCTATTTGAGGCAGGTCTGAGCTGGACACATTTTTCATTTTTGTCACATCTGAAGACCAGAAAGGAGAGCAGTGTGGCGGAGCAGAGTGAGGGAGAGAGGGCAGGGCAGGGCCAGCTCAGATGCAGGTTCACACCCTGGCTCAAGCCAGGGAGGATGGGAAGCATAGCGAGTTGTGAGCAAGAGAAACCTGGCCTGACTTTCTTCTGAAAGGAATACTGGCTGCTGTAGGGAGAATCGGTCAGAGGAGGCCAAGGCAGAAAGAGCCAGGAGACTGGAGAAGAGGCTCTTCCAGTTGTTCAGGAGACAAAGAAGCTGTAGGCCCTTTGTCTCCTGAGAGAGGTGGCGAGTGGTAGCCAGATCCTGGAAGGAAGGCAGGTGGGACTGGAAGTTAAGTTGGATGTGGGTGTGAGAAAAAGAGGAGTTGAGGTCTATAGGACTCTTGGCCTGAGCAAAGGAGGAACGGAGGCATCCTTCCCTGGGTATGGACTCTGATAAAAACCATCTCTGGGGGGAAATTGAGGGCTGAGTTACGTACAGTCTCTCCAATCTTAAACTTGAAGGGAAATATTTCCTGTAATTTGGGGAGTGGACCTGGAACTCAAACCCATACCCTTGAACTCTACCACTGAGCTACACCCCAGCCCCACATATCATATGCACCCTAACCCCATAATATATGCATCTGGTTGGTGTGTGCAAATTCACGGGGCACGTTTTCGGTTTCCCTGCTCTTCAGCCAGGTGTACCTAAAGAACTTATCTTTTTAGGATGTGATTTGCTTTGAAAAATTTAGGCTTATTCCATGTTCATGGATTCTCCCACAAATTCAATTAGTATAAAGAGTAACTACAGTTGGGTAGGGTGGCGCACACCTGTAATTCCTGCGGCTGCCGAGACAGGAGGATCACAAGTTCAAAGCCGGCCTCAGCAACTTAACAAGACCCTGTCTCAAAAGAGAAACTAAATAGCTGGGCACGGTGGCACAAGCCTGTTAATCCCAGCACTTAGGGAGGCTGAGACAGGAGAATCACGAGTTCAAACCCAGTCTCAGCAATGGCGAGGTGCTAAGCAACTCAGTGAGACCCTGTCTCTACATAAAACACAAAATAGGGCTGGGGATGTGGCTCAGTGGTCGAGTACCCCTGAGTTCAATCTTCAGTACCAAAAAAAGAAACTAAAGGGTTAGGGATGTAGCTCAGTGGTACAGTGCCCTGGGTTCAATCCCCAGTGATGGCTGCTGCTGAACACATCGCCGAGGGGGACTTGGTTCTTAACTTATTTAATCTTCAAGCCACTCAAAGTGGGGGGTGCTTCTTAAAGGGCAGCACCCATCAGTGCCATTTTCTTTTTTGAAACACAGTCCACTACATTGTCCAGGCTGGTCTGAACTCCTGAGCTCAAGTGATCTTTGGCCTCAGCCTCCTGAAGGCTGGGAAGACTGGCATGCCCCACTGTGTCCCTTATGGCTGTTTTATTTATCACTGATTACCTAGTGTCTAGTACAGTGTTTGGCACACAGTAGCTGCTCAATAAGTGAACAAGTAAATACTGATTTTTTAGGTAAGGAAACTATAGCTCCATGACAAAACAACACACCCAAGTTTGCCTAAGTTTTCTGACTCAAACTTTGAAGGCCATACTTTACCATTACCCTACCTGACCTCTCACTCTGGGGTCCAACATCACAGAACTGGATTATTCAATCACAGTAACTCCACTTGGTATGAGAATCCACAACCATTAAAAAAGGGGGGACAATTATGAAGAAATTATATTTATAGAAATGTTTATGGGCTGGGGTTGTGGCGCAGTGGTAGCGTGCTCGCCTAGCACGCGGGAGGCACTGGGTTCGATCCTCAGCACCACATAAAAATAAAATAAAGCTATAAAAAAAAAAAATGTTTATGATATGCTTGCTTAAAAAAGCAAGATAACCATGTTCACAGGATTGTTATGCAAAAATATTTATGCATCTAATTGGAAAGGAAGAAGCATAGTGGAAATATAGTAGGAACTACAGGGGAGTGATTGATGTTTTTCCCTCAGATCTATACATGTTGTGGTAATGTTTAGAAGTGCTACTTAGCTGCGTGAGGTGGCTTGCCTACAATCCCAGCAGCTCAGGAGGCTAAGGTAGGAGAATTGTGAGTTCAAAGCCAGCCTCAGCAAAAGCAAGGCACCAAGCAACTCAGTGAGACCTTGTCTCTAAATACAAAATAGGGCTCGGGGGCTGGGGATATAGCTCAGTTGGTAGAGTACTTGCCTTGCATGCACAAGGCCCTGGGTTCAATCCCTAGCAACATGCACACACACACACACACACACACACACAGAGAATAGGGCTGGGGATGTGGGGATGTGGCTCAGTGGTTGCATGCCCCTGATTAAATCCCCAGCACCAAAAAAAAAAAAAGTGTTGCTTATAGAATGCAATTATGCAATTTGCACACTATATTCACCTTAGAGGGCGTGGCGTAAGAGTTCAAAAGGGTCTCCTCTTCTTCCTCTACTTCAATTCTAAAACACTGGTTAAGGAAAAGAATAATGAACTGCCACCCAAGCCAAGAGCTGATTAAATAAGAAATCTAAATATTAGGTAACTTTTATTTTTTTGTTTTTAAGTTATACGTGCAACCATAGACACATTATAAAGTACAATATACGACTTGATGCACAACTTTCAGCAGGAAAGGATACAGCTCTTGAATAGAAACGATGTCTCTAGAGCCTGCATGCCCACTGTCCTTGGAGCTGCTGTGCCAGGTCTTAGACAATCTTTTGCTCAGAATCTGAGGAATGAAAGACAGTGAACGATTATTACATAGTCTCACAATGGGGGAGACATTTCCCACAGCCTTGAGATAATAATAGGCATTCAAAATATAATCAAAGATAACACATAATTCTAATAACATCATCTTCTGAGCAATTTTAGGTATTTTACATCCGTTCTCATTTAATTCTGACAACAACCACAAAAATATGGATTATTAGACTCTTTGATGGGAGAGAAATCTAAGGCTCAGCAATACTGAGTAGCCTGCCCAAGCTCACAGTGGGACTGGAACCCAGGTCTGATTCCAAAGCCCACACTCTCCCGGATACATCGCACACCTCCCCTACAGAGCAGAAGGACATTGCCAGTTTGCCGACATTTTGTTCTTACCTCATGCTCAAAAGTGCTCAGGATCTCGGGAGTGAGGCAAGCTTTCCCGGCGCTGGTGCAGAAGGCTATGAGCTCGCCCACCATCCCCTCCTCGTTCTGTCCGTACAGAACACAAAGCTCTGCCACTACAGGAGGGGAAAGGGAACAGGTAAGAACTTGGGTCGTTTCTTCATTTTCATCTTGCAGAGTGAAAATAATCCTGTTTATTTGGTTGACATTTATGCAGCATCTACCAGAGCAGCACCTTCTAGACACTGGGAACACAGTGGTGAACGGAACAGAGAACGCTTGTTTTCATGAAGCTTATCAAACAAATAAGTAAAACGTGATGTGTTAGATGGCTGAGCATGCCATGTAGGGAAGTAAAGCTGGAAGGGATCAGGAAGCTGCCGAAGGGGTTGGCAAATTCAAATATGGTGATTAGGGAAGGCCTCTGTGAGAAGGTGACATTAAAGACTTGAAGGACGTGAAGGAGTGCAGCTGCAAGTGCAAAGATCCTGAGGTAGAAGCAGGATCAGTAACGTCACGGGGCTTGTGAGCAAGGAAAGGGAAGAGGAGTTCAAAGGGTCCAAATTGCTGGTCCTGGAATTACCCTGTCATCACAGAGTTGTGAGCAAGTAAGAAATCACAGGAGGGGGCTAGGACTGTGGCTCAGTGGTACAGCGCTTGCCTCGCATATGGGAGGTACTGGGTTCAATCCTCAGCACTGCATATAAATAAATGAATAAATAAAGGTCAATTAACAACTA
>PVHX01021661.1:0-29269 GCA_004024805.1 Geosciurus inauris
TCTCCAACTCCACCCATTTACCTGCAAATGCCATGATTTTATTCTCTTTTAATGCTGAGTAATATTCCATTATGTATATATACCACAATTTCTTGATCCATTCATCTATCGAAGGGCATCTAGGTTGGTTCCACAGTTTAGCTATTGTAAATTGAGCTGCTGTAAACATTGAAGTATGTCACCGTAGTATGCTATTTTTAAGTCCTTTGGGTAGAGACCGAGGAGTGGGATACTTTAGTCAAATGGTGGTTCCATTCCAAGTTTTCCAAGGAATCTCCATACTGCTTTCCAGATCGGTTGCACCGATTTGCAGTCCCACCAGCAAAGTATGAGTGTGCCTTTTCCCCCACATCCTCACCAACACTTATTGTTGCTTGTATTCTTGATAACTGCCATTCTGACTGGCATGAGATGAAATCTCAGAGTAGTTTTGATCTGCATTTCTCTAATTACTAGAGATGTTAAACATTTTTTCATATATTTATTGATCGATTGTGTATCTTCTTCTGAGAAGTGTCTGTTCAGCTCCTTAGCCCATTTATTGGTTGGGTTGTTTATTTTTCTAGTGTTAAGCTTTTTGAGTTCTTTATATATCCTGGAGACCAGTGCTCTATCTGATGTGCATGTGGCAAAAATTTGCTCCCAGAATGTAGGCTCTCTCTTCACCTCATTGATTGTTTCTTTTGCTGAGAAGCTTTTTAATTTGAATCCAACCCATTTATTGACTCTTGATTTGCAGTCCCTGACCTCTTATAAGCTTTCCCCAATAAATCGTGTCTTACACACCATCACTGGGCACTCTGTGGCCTTTCAGCAACCTTCTCAATGCCTTGTCACAACTGGGCTATGGGTATGGCTAAGGGGTATGGCTAGAGGAGCACTAGAGGGATGTCCTCCAAAGGATAGGGCCCAACGCTGGGGCTTCCATTGGTAAAGCCTCAGAGAACTCCAGGAAGGAATCTAGATAGACATCCTGAGCTGGCACTGGTGAGTTTTGCATGGCTGATGTGTGATGTGCAAGCAGCCTAGAAGTTTCCAAGTGCCCTGGTGGGGACACAGAGATGGAGAGAAGAAAGGACTGAGGAGGCCAAGGGTAAGGAAGACGAGAGCCCCAAAGGCAGGGATCTTGTGACTGGAGCAAAAGTAAGGCCCACAGTCAGCAATTACTGATGCCAGCATGTGACCCATAACCAGACAGACCCAGTAATACCAGCTGTGGATTCAGTGAGGATAGATACTGGTCCACAGAGATGAGAAGGTTAAGACTCTCCAACCATAGTCCACAAGGATTCAGAAAATACAAGCTGAAAGACCACATGCCTATATGCTGGGAGACAACCTGGAGTGAAGGAGGGGAACAGGAAATTTTGAAAATCCAAGAATTCATGTGGAAAGCAATGAGCTAATTTTAAAAAATGCAATTTAAATGGGAAAGAAGCTAAGTGATTAGCCAAACATAGACAAATGCCACGTTCCCTATCGTATATGGAAGCTAAAAATTAGTTGACCCTAAATTACAATAGTGGTTACTAGAAATTGGGAAGGATGCAGGGAGGTCAAGGGGTGAGCATAGGAGAGGGTGGATTTTATCAGTGCATGCCCTATGATATATGGAAATTATCACACTGAACTCCATTAATATGTACATTAATATATGTTAATAACATTTTAAAATAAAGTTAACATCTGTTCAAAAACTTTAAAAAAAGAAGAAGAAACATTGCCATTAGTTATATCTGGGAATGTTGCAGTTATGTGAAGAGATTTTTTTAAAGACTTTAACTTGAACAGGCATTAGTCAAGTCTGTTGAGACGGAAGTAGACAATGTACATTGGAGACCTCAAACCTCTGCATTGACTAGAAAATCTAGCAAATGTAAGGATGGACAGTGAGCACAAAAGACGGCCTGGAGAAACTACAAAGGACCTTTTGATTCATAAAAGAATATGAACCTTCATTTTTTAATGACAAAGAACTCATGAAGATATTTAAACAGATAAATGGGATAATTCAATGCATATTTCAGAAAAAGAAGCCCAGTTGTTAGTATTGAGGGTGCTTTGAAGACAGAAATGGAGAACAGTGTGGGTGTTATTGCAGTAGGCCCGGCTGAAAACAATGAAAGCCAGCAGGGAAGAGGGGGGAGTGGATGGATCCTACAGCTATCTAGCTTGTAGAATTGACAGGATATGATTAATTGGATAAAGCACGTGAGAGACATGGTAGTATCAGCATAACTACATGTTCTGGACTCTGCAACTGATATTATTAATTGAGTAGTTTCCATTAATCCTTTGAAATATTTCCTACACTCACTTCTATTTCTTTTTGTCAATGTAGTTCAGGGGTCTTATTGCTTGCCACTGTCTACTTTAAGAATTTCTAACTGATATCCAAGATTACAGTTTCTTCTTCAATTTTTCAATTCATTATATAGTTACCACTGGTATAACATTTAAAATATCACTGATTAAATCACTCAAATGTTGGGGGGGAATCTTTATAAGCTTCCTTTGTTCTTCCTACGTACTTCTTTGACTCTAACCTGGTGTTCCAAAGCTCCATCAATCAGATCCTAAATTCTCATTCAGTAACATTTTCATGCATCCTAATCAAAAAGGGAAATATTGACATATTGAATATCATGGAAATTGATTTCTTCATTAAAAGGCATCATTAAGATAATGCCCTCAATGTTCATCCACGTTGGTACATACAGTGAATTTACTAGCTTTTTTAAGGCTAAATAATATTCTTTTGTGTGGATATATCACATTTTCTTTATCCATTCATTCTTCAATGGGCACTTAGGTTGTTTCCACATTTTGGCTATTGTAAGTAGCACTACGATGACTATTGATTATTAGTGTCTCTTTGAGATCCTAGTTTCAGTTCTTTTGAATGAATACCCAGAAGCAGTATTGTTGAATAATATAGTAGTTCTGTTTATATATATATATGTTTTTATATACTCTCTTTTAAACATATAAATACATTTATACTATTTTTAATTTTTCGAGGAACTTCCATGCTGGATTCCCATGCAGCTCTACCATTTCTCATTCCCTTTAACTGTGCACAAGGGTCTCAGTTTCCCTATAGTCTCATCAACACTTCTTTTCTTTTGCTGTTTTGATGCTGGCCATTCTAACAGGTGTGTGGTTTTGATTTGCATCTCTCTGATAAGTAATAGAATTAACTTAAAAAAGAGATCATTAAGAGCATGAAAAGATATCCCATCATGTTGGAAGAGATGTTTACAACACACGTGTGGCCTGGCTCTAGAATATATAAAGAACTCCAAATCTGTTTGAAAGACATAAATAATCCAAGAGAAAACCTGGAAAGTGTCTTAAGCAGAAAATTCACACAAAAATATCCAAAGAACTAGGAAATAACTGTGAATAGGTACTCAACTTCATTAGTCACAAATAGAAAATCAGAGCCTCAGAGCAAAATCAAAAGTTAATGAAGATGAAGAGCAACTTAAATTCTTATACACTGTGTCAATTAGCATAATCACTTTAGAAAATTATTTATAATATTTACAAAAATGAACATACCCATACTCTATAATCCAGGAGTTCAATGTATGTTAGATACATACCCAACAGAAGTACAAATATAGATAGATAGATAGATAGATAGATAGATAGATAGATAGATAGATAGATAGATAGATAGATATAGATAAATAGATAAGGACATACACAAGAATATTCATAGCAGTATGATTTAGAACAGCTAAAGCTGCAAAAAACTTAAATCCATAGAATCCATCAATAAATAATAAGTTCATATAGTCATGCATCCCATAATGATGGAGATAATTCTGAAAATTTCTATTAGCCAATTTCATCCTGGAGTATACTGACACAAACCTAGACAGCCGAGGTCCATCACTCAATGTGGCCTCTTGACACGATCAAAAGTGTGGTAAGCATGAGATGTACGAGGCTACAGGAGATGTGACACTGCATATTGTGTGACAGGAAACTTTTTTATGAATAGAAGGAGTACACTGTAAAATAAAATAATGATGAAAATATATGGGACAGTAAATACATAAACCAGGAACATAATTGTTTATTATTATTGTCAAGCATTATGTACTATACATAATTGTATGTGCTACATGCCTATGTGACTGGCAGTACCGCAGGTTTGTGTATGCCAGCATCACCACAAACATGTGAGTAAGACCTGCACCATGACGTTTTCATGGCTATGACATCACTGGGAATAGGAATTGTTCAACTCCATTATAGTCTTCTGGGACCACTGACACATAAAAGGTCCATCATTGACCAAAACTGTGTCATGCAGCACATGACTATAATGAAATACTACATAATGGCAGAAATAAGCCAACTACTGCTGTAAGAAGTAACATGTGTAAATCAGAAAGATAATAATAGAAAAAGAGCCCAATACCAAAAAATAATTACTGTGTGAAATCTTATGCATAAAGTTCAACAAGTAAAACTGATTTATGATGTTAGAAAACCGGATGCTGATTACCTTTTAGAAGGATAGAGAAATAATAATTGGGAGATGGCACAGGAAGGGTTTCTGGTATGCTGATATTTTATTTCTTGGTCAGAGTGGTAATTACACAGATGTGTTCACATTGTGAGATTCATTAAGCTATACCCTTGAGATTTCTACATGCATGTTATACTTCAATAAAAAGTTTAAGTATATGTCATTATTCGGTGACATTTAATGAAAAGAGCTTTAAATTATTTTTGTATGACAGCATGTACATGATGCATAAAGGAAATAATGGCATGTGCTTCCAACAGGGAAGAAAAATGAGATTTTTCTCTTTTAAGCCAGGCACTTCATATTACATCAAAAATAAATTGTTAATGGTGCAATTTCTCTTGGACAGAGGAAGGAGAAAAAAATCCAGAATTCCTCATTCTAGAGGAATGTGATGGCTAGACTAAGTTTAGGAAACCCTAATTGCCTTTCCAGGACTCAAAATGCATGCAAGTTTTGCAAAAATATATATATATATATATAATAAATTCTGAAAAATTAAGATTAATGAGATAGCCTATAGATGTTTAAAATGATGAAATAGAAGTCGAAGACTTGTCCTTCCGACTAATTCCTTAAAAAAATAAAGACTCAGATTGCAAAAAAATCCCAATGACATGGTAGTAGCCAGGAAGAGATTTAATGACCGTCGTCCCCTCCTCTGAACTGATGTGCCTGGCTGTCAGCTTTATGGTATTATTATTTTTAGGGTGAGTTGCTATGTGCTATGTTGTTTCATAAAGTGATCCTGGTGAATTCATAGGATGGCACGCCATCAAGCAGAGATTGGGATGATGTCAAGCCATGACTAGGCCACACATACACTCCCAGATCTCAGTCTACTCTAGACAAATTCAAAGAATATATACTATTCCACATGCACATATATAGCTCCAGGCAAATACCATTTTCTTCCTGGTGTGGTACAAAACTCCAGGTGAAATATGAAACACACCAGGTGGGAATCTTTGATACTTTTTGCAGTTGACTTGCTTGTGAAACATGATGGATTTGAAATCAACATACTTAAGAAGATAGATTTTTGTGGAGTTTCTCTTACTTAGTGTGCTACTGCCAACATAAACAGGAATTATTTCATGGCCAGCTTCTTGCCCTACTTAATGACCATTGTCCCTGTTACAATTAAAAATCAGCAAGAATGTGGGTAACAGTTTCTTAAAGTCCTGAGTTTAAGCAACAATCTTTAAGATTCATTTAAAATATATGCAATACAGATGGCAAAATAATTTTACAGTATCATAAAAGTGCAGAACATAATGATCACTTGTTGAGCTAATGAATAAATGTTTTATATCTTACACACAGAGAAAAGTCTAAAGAAGAAATATTTCTAATAAATTATAGTACAGCATTTTAGCACATATATCCTCTAAATATCTGTCAAAGAAAAACAATTTGAAGTCATATCACTGGATAATAACAGGAACCAGAAAATAAACAATTATGATTATATCAAATACCTTTCCAGGAAGCAAATACATAATTTATCCAACAGCATATGTGCATATGTTTAAGCACCTAAGAATTTTTATTCTTTTTTTTTTTTTTTTTTTTTTTTTGGTACTGTGGATTGAACTCAGGGGCACTTAACCACTGAGCCACAGCCACAGTCCTTTTTCATATTTTATTTTGACACAGTCTCATTGAGTTGCTTAGGGCCTCGCTAAGTTGCTGAGGCTGGCTTTGAACTTGTGATACTCCTGTCTCAGCCTCCTGAGCTGCTGGGATTACAGGCTTGCTCCACCATGACCAACTTTTTCTTTTATTTTCAGTGATACTTCTAAACTGAATAGTAACATTCAAAATGAGTTCAAATATTAAAAAATAGAAATATGTAGAACATTTAGCATAGGCAAATAAATTTTTTCCTGTCAGAAGAGTTCGTTTTTAAAGAACATCTTCATGACAATATTTTTATATCAATGAGAAGTCATTTAAATTTTTTAAAAATTCTTTAAATTTGCCTTGAAGCTTAGCTAGAAATTGAGTATAATATAAACTGATTATAGTACATATAACCTAGCCTTTTAGATTCAAAAAAATTAGAGGTAGCTTGTTGGAAAACGTAAGTAAAAGTAAATTGAGACATTAAAAAGTTGAACTGGAGAAACCCACTTATCTACACTAGACAGCAAAAGTAAACACAATCATCAGTGGTGACCAAAATGGCGGGGCAAATGAACCAAAATCGTAATCATAAAGACAGAAATAATCTCGAAAAGTCATCTTGACTGCAAGAAGCAGAGAAATGCCAGTTAAAACCACAATGAGATAACACCGTATACCCACTGAAATGGCTAAAAAGAAAAAGCAATAGCCTTGGCAGCCATGAAGACCAACTGGAGCTCTCATTGCTGGTGGGAATATAAAATGTAAAATCACGTGGAAATGTTTCCTAAAAAGTTCCACATGCACTTATCGTATGACCCAATAACACACACTGAGTTCTTTTCCCTAGAGAATAAAAACACATGTCCACACAAAGACTTGGGCTTGATGGTTCCTAGCAGGTCTATTCATAGTAGCCAAAACTTCAGTCAACCCATACATGTGTCCACGGGTAAATGAATGAACTCGAATGTATACATCCAATTAAATACTGATCAGCAATAATGAACTATTGATAAACACAGCACAGATGACTGAGCAGCACTGCACTAAATGATCAAAGACACAAAAGAGTAGAAACAGTACGATTTTACTTATGTGAAAAAACAAAAAACCTCCAAGAATGACAAATGATTCTGCAATGAGAGAAAGCAGACTACCTTTTCCTGGAGTGAGAAATGGAGACATTATTGATTAGAAAGGAGAAAAGGAAAGGAAAGGTTTTGGGTGAAGGTAATATTCTATATCTTGATTTTCATAGTCATTACATAGATGCACACATTTGCCAAAACTGAATGTCCATTAGACTTCAGTAAAATTAATCTTTTAAAAAATCTTCTAACAACATATTTTAAATGTTGCCGTAAGCAGCATTACCCTCGCAAAACTTTTCCCAGAACTTCTCATCCAAATATTTTGATCCTTTTGAAAATATCATGAAAGTTTATACTTTGATGCAGTCCAATGATTGATGGGAAGTTAGGCTGGGTATGCCTTTGGAATAGGCTTTCTTTTGACAAGTCTCTGTTGTATTTCAGGACCAAGCTGAGTCACTGATAACAGAGTGAGATAATACCACAGTGTTGCTACAGCCTAGCTAACTCCCACTGTACTCATAGAGAATCAGGCACTTTCCCTAAAGAAAACCAGAAGGCTGCGGCTGGGAGGGACTTTGGGAAACATCTAGCATGGTGGTTTACAAACTGCAAGATTTTCTTTTTCTTTTTAGCTCTGAAAAATCTCCCTTTAAATTCTATCACAGACAGAAGTCAAATACATGAAATGCATCAAAACTAAGCTTCTTTGATTTTATCAGGGGCTGGGGAGACTATAGCCCTCTCCACTGGCTTTATTATCACCCACAACAATGATCCTGAGCTACCTCCAAGGAACCCCCAGGGTCTCAATCCAGTTTGAAAGCACCTCTGGAATTCAGAGAGGATAAATGGCCTCTTTCTTTCACAAGAACAGTAACACCCTCTTAACAATCCAGTAACACCCTTACCTTGGAGTCTTTGCTCTGGGTGGTCCCTCCTTTTCTCCCAGATATCTACAGGACTGATTCTCTCACTTTCTTCAAGTTACTGCATAAGTGTCTTCTTCTCAGTGAAGCCAATTCAGACCCCTCTACGTCATATTGCCACCAAGCCAACCTCACTACTAGCACTCTCAATCACCCTTTACCCTCCTCTATTTTTCCTCTTTTCTAAGGCTCTATCGTCCCTTAAGCATATTAATTAATCATGCTATTGCTAATTATCTCCTACTCAAATAGAAGCTCTTTAAGAGATGAGATTTTCTTTATTCATCATTATGTCCGGAAAGCGTAGAATAGTATCTGGCATCAGATGGACATTTTGTATACATTGATTGCACAATTATTTTAGGTCACTTAAGATTATGACAGAGCCCCTGGACTTTAAGTCACTTGATTTCTTATCTTGTGCACTTATCTTTTCCTAGTTCACTGTAAATATTTTTACACAATAAAATAATCAGGAGGGAAAAATAGTTTCTCTTCTCCCAAATGGGTATAAGCTTAGGAGGTCATATGGCTGAAACTCTGAGTCCCTGTACCACGTATCTTACTGAAATGTCAAAAGGTGGGCGAAGGCACACTTGTCAGTTGGATATTTTATAGAACACATGTACTTAAGCATACATGTATTCATATTGTGTATGTGTACTTATGTGTGTTTATCTATTAATTTTTCATTATTATAATAAAATACTTCAGATAATCAACTTATGAGGAAGAAGGCTTTATTCTGGTTCACTGTTTTGGAGGTTTCAGTCTATGTTCAGTTGGCCACAGTGCTTTTGGGCCTGAATCAAGGCAAGTGTGAGGCAACTACTCACATCATAGTAGTCAGGAAAGAGAGAGGAAGACACCAGTGTCCCACAATCTCCATCAAGAATGAGCCCTCAGTGACCTAAGATCTCCCACTGTTCCCTGCTTCTTAAGGGTTCCATCATCTCCCAATAATGCCACAGGCTGGGGACCAAGCCTTTAACACATGGAACTTCAGTGACACTTGTCTAAACCAAAGCATTGTATGTCTGGTATACCCTCATCCTTTTATTATCCTGTGGGTACCAATATGTTCACATTACCACTGATACCTTCTAGCTGCCATCTTGGTTTATGATTTTGTCATCAGCCATTCTGTTCTTCAAGGTTCTTCAGTCTCCCTATCACATTTTCCCACTCGAAGCACCAACCTCTTTCAATAACTTTCACCTCTACAGTTCAGTCCTTCTTGCCTATGGTGCCCACTTTCAATTACTCTCACTTTATTATGGAACGAAACCTCGTCTCCCCCCACAACCCCTCCTTTCAAATTCAGACCCAGCCATCTTTGCATATCCAACCCTTCTCCACACTTAAGATAGGGGTGGAAGGCTATCTTAAAAAAGGATTGTGAGTCTAAATTGAAATATTTTCTTTTATTATCAACCAGTGAAACTCTAGCACATATTGAATTCACTTTGCTACTACATTTATGTGTATATCAAAAATGAAACTTAAATTTACCAAAATTCAGCAAATCAAGATCCTAGTTGTCATGCACGTATTTTTTTATTATGATGTCAGAAAAGATGAGAAGATTAAAATAAAACTCTAATTATGATTTGGGGAAAAAAAATCCTCCAATGTAGGCTTTAAAAGACAATGCACATCTAGTCCAATTTGACCAAAATGGAGAAATCAGCAGATGATTTATCACATGTGGAAAGAACATTGAGGATCCAAATGCTGGGTAGCTCATTTTTATGAGTTTAAACTTGGACTACATCAATTAAGATAAATACTGCCTAGGATACATATTGTTAGTATAAAGTCTAAGAAGCAAACAATGAGTTTACATTTGATAGGAATGAGAATAAGTGCATATTTAGAAAATACCTTTAGCATTTTTAGTTGACTGTTCCTTAATGGTTGGTATTTATTTAATAATAGCTATGTGGCAAGTGCTGCTTTAAATATTTTACAGATATTAGTGCTAGGGCTCAGAAAACACTACCCCAAAGTACTTTGAAATGAAGGAAGTTGGGAGGGCCTCAGAAGCAAGAAGGTCACTCTGACCTTCCCCCAATTTTCCATATGTTAACTGGCCTTATTTCAGAATGATCCTGCCCTAAACTCACAGGCCAAGAAAAATCTAAATACACAGAACTTACTGAGTTTTCCTCACAGTCTATTACCATTAGATTATACCTTTTTGTCAAATTGTACTTCAACACAACTGTACATTCTTCATTGAATCATAGCATAAAAATGCAGTTTTCCCTGGGTCTTCAGGACTTCATTTCCAAAGTTTCTCATGTCATATAAAACTTTGGTTGAATATTCGTTATGTTTTTCTTTTTGTAGTCTGTCTTTTATCATAAAAGTGACAGCTGTGGACATTGAAATGAGTGAGAAAAAGATAATAAATTTTCTCCCCTTATGTTAGCTTATGTAACCCACCTACCAACCTCATTAGAAAGGTACTATTGATATTGCCACTTACTAGAAAAAAAATAAAATTGAGGCATGGGGAGATGAGTAATTTGCTCAAGTTCACATTCATGGTAAGTGGAAAACTAGAATCCGAGCTCAGGCAATATGGCCCTAGAGTCCACAAACTCCATCACTGTTTTATAGCTGCCTTGTGGTAAATTGATAGTATGATGAAGCATTCCAAGAAAAGTTCATTGAAACTAGGTCTTCATTCATTAAAGCACGATGTATTGAATAGGAGAAATTATCATTTTATGATATTCTGGGACTATGGATTGGATATGGATTGAGTACAGCTTGAAGGACTCTATTTGGGAATATTGCTGAAGTTAAAGTTTTATAGTTTATAGTTTACTGTAACACAAAACTATCTGGCATTGACAGCTGTCCATAGTTCTAAAATAAATTTGATTTTCACTCAGTAAGGTGTTTAAGTAAAGGGTAGAAAACCATTTGGCAAAAATATTTTAAAACATCAAACATATAATAGAACCAGAGTATTTTCCTGGGAAATCCATTTACTGTTCAGTCCCACATTATGTTGGCTTTTCCAAGAACATTTTGCTCTTAATTGTGTATAAACTATTAAATAGTTCAGAAGAATGACTTTTGGTCATTTAAGCTGTGTTAACAGATGTAAAATGAAGCAGGATTTTAGTATCCACTTTCTGGCCTGTCACCACCTTCTCTACCACATCTCTTCCCCAACCTACAACAAGCCACCCTGACTACTATTATGAATTGTTGCAGTAATTAGCAGTGATTTTTCCCCCAAAAAATTACAGGTTGATTTTCTAATGTGCTTGAGTTTGTTGGATATTTTTTCAACTCAATTTACTTTGCTTGGGTAACCTTAATGAAGAACAATTATTTTCAGTGGTGTACTGAGAAATGTTGAACAACTGGCTCTCTGACATAGCTAATCCATGTTTTATAGTATTTGTCAAATTCAGCCATGTAGTCACGTACACATGACCAATTTTAAGAAACCAGTATGCTGCTACTGAATGTAGAATTGGGCAGTACATTCATTTTCTATTACTGCACAGAGGGCTGAGGATGTCACTCAGTGGTAGAACACTGGGTTCAGTCCCCAGCACATGAAAAAAAAATAAGCACAAATATGGTGTTTTAACACAACGCAAGTCTGTGATACTCCATTTGTATGGGCTTGACTGATGTCAACCCATCAATCAAGATGGTACTAAGTCTTCAATCTTTTCTGGAATCTCTAGGGGAAAATTCACTTCTGTGTTTCTATTGTTTAAAGGCCACTCACATTCCTTGGCTCATAGTCCTCCTCTTTCATATTCTTAGCCAACAATAGCAGGTCAAGCTTTAGCAGGTCCATATCACATCGCTCTGAGCTTGCATTATCGTCACATCCCTCTCTTACTCAGCAGAAAATGTTCTCCACTTTCAAGGAAGTCCTGTGATTAGATGGGACTCAGCTGACTAATCTAACATGACTTCTGCATCTCAACGTCCTTAACACCTGCAATATCCCTTTTCCCACATAAAACAGCATATTCATAGGCTCTAGGAATTAGAATGCCCACCTCTCTGAGGCCCATCATTCTGCAAATAATTAGTTCTCATTACTACTGAGTCAGGAAGCACTGGTTCCAGCACACCACCATATTCTTCTCTGTGTCCCCATATTTTCAAGATATATCATAAAATTTTTTTCTCTTTTTTTCTTCAACTATGACATACATAGTCATTGAGATTTCAACATTTGCACAAATCCAGATTGGAAGTCAAGCCAATTAAATATACAGTGGAAAATTTAAAGCATGCTATAAGCAATCTGAATTGTCTTACCTGTCAATTCTCCCACTGGTGCTAAAAATCACATGGGTGCTACTTGAGCTACCACTAGCACATATTAATGCAAGCCCATCACAGAATAATGATGACAAAAATTGTAAATGTAGGGACAGAATTCAAAAGTTTACCTATCATTACTTTCATATAGTTAAATGGATTTTCTAGTTGTTTTCTTGCATGAAAAGTCTTTTATTATTCTTCCATTATGATCACCATATATTACTATCATATAGTAATACAATCACATAGATCATATAGTAACATATTACTACTACTACTACTACTACTACTACTACTACTACTAAATGATTACTTTAGGAAAGAAGAACCAGTGATACTGTTCTTAAGCTTCAGCATTCCAAATCCACAGTCGTTTGACTTAATTGGACAAAGACGTCATCAAAATTTAGAAATTATGGCTTCTCATCCCCTGCCTTTCTCTGATTTAATGTGTGGTCTTCTTGCAGGTCACTAAATTTTTTGTAACTCAGATAACTTATCCATACAATAAAATGGGCATAGTGATGTTTATCTGCTGCCTTCAGAGGCTGTTAAATAACTAGATCCTAGACTTAGGAGGCTGTTATATAACTAGACTTTGAGAGAGAAAATAAAAGCTTTTGCATAGTAAATTACTGTATTAATGCTATGTGTTATAGATCTCAGGTGACTTGCAATTGCTAGTATATAGATTGATCAGGTTGTACATTGACATTTTCAGGCAAAGCAATTGTCTCTAATTCGTAGTGACACTATTGTAGTGGGCATAAGTAGTTTTCATCTGTTCAGCATCTCCTCCCTCGTTGGCCCTCAGCTCCTTCATTTCATATATTTCTAATGACCTGCCCTAGACACAAGAATGCACGTTTATGACATATCTAGAAATCAATAAGAGCAAACAAATTCTTTATTTTTTCTCAGACTGCTGATCTTAGGCTGCCACTGAAAATGTTCCTCATGTCACAGAGAGGAAGAGCACCTTGTACCAACACAGAAAGAACCAGAATCAAACAGACGAGAGAACACAAAATTTTGGCATGCTGAACGTGCATTTCTACTCCTTCAACCCCTGGTTCTCACAGGAGCTATCTTGGTACCACTCCTAGACACATTTTTCTAGATATTATATAAATTTTTCTTTAATTTAGTTTCTCCACTTACAATCAAGAATAGCAATTGTTACATCTGGTATGAAGGAGAACTCAGCCTAAAAAACAAACTGTCTACCCTAATTGATACAAATTTCTACTTTCTTTTAAGAATATAATAAACAAAGCACTTATGAGATACTTTTGAAATAAAATAGATTATATTGTTGATATTGTTGTTGTTGTTTTCATGGAAAATAAATGTCAAGAAGTATGATGACTACTAGTAATAATACTCTACTTGCCAGCTAGTAAGGTTGCCTGCTAGAGTTGTAGGCAGAGGCAAGACATTCTTAGATCAGAGATAAAGGACAGTTTGTTACTCACACCAATAGCAATGACTGGAAAGTCAGCATTTTTTTATGGTCCCCCAGAACCCAGTTCCCACAGAGTAAATTGAAACTGACACATGGAGTAGGTGGTGTTATATGAAAGCAGGGAGCCCAACTCTTTTATAATGGACAGTAAGCCTCCCTGACTTTTGCCCCAGAAAGACTTATTCTATTTACTAGACAGTGCTGCAAAGGAAGACTCTGTATCTTCCAAGGCTGTTCACTCTACAAACATCCTTAACAAGATACTTTGAAATCAAGGTAATTAGTGCCTTTGCTCGCAAGAACCTGCAGAAATAAAGGAGACCTATGGAGAAATTATGATCCAATTATGTCTAGAGAAAGGAGTATTCAAATTCACATATGCAATTTCAAGAACTAGCTATTAAGCAGCTACCTTTGATTTGCTACAAAGAATCTTATATTGCCCTTTGAACTTATTATAATCTCAGTATTTAGAGCAATCGTGAAACAGAATTGCTTATGTACATTTTTAGGGTTGATTATTGAGCAATGGATTATTTAGAAATATTCAGTGTTCACATGATTATACATACTCTCATTTCCATAAAACTAACAGAATAATGTCCTTCAGAGATGGTAACCTGCAACATGACTCTTAAAACAGTCATTGTCAATGAAGAATGAGAACAAAACAAACAAAAATATGTCTCAACTAGGTGTTAAGGTGTTAAAAAGAAACAAATCTTACTAGATAAGTGAAATGATTCTTAAAAACATGCATAAAAATGATAGTCCTGAGGCATTATTTGTATATCAAGATGATTTTTTAAAACCAAATAAGCGTCTAATTTATTGAAATTGTGGGAGAAAAATCTTCCTAAGGCAGAAACAACCACTGTAGGGCCGGGTAAAAATGGGAGGAAGGATTTTCACTGTTCTGTGTCACAGTTCTTCCAAGCTGGTTTTTCTCCCTGTGTTTATATCACCAGAATATAAGAGAATTAGGATCAAGGCAGAAAAGCATAGCTTCAGGTTCTGAGGTTACCTCTCCATTTCACTCAAAGAGATGGTAACCTGCAACATGACTCTTAAAACAGTCATTGTCAATGAAGAAAAGTCTTGCAATGGCCTTCAGCAAGCTCATGATTTGTCCCCATCTGCCCCCAGCTCTGACTTCATTCCAGCCCAGCCCAATGACATGTTGCTTTTTCCTTGGACACACCAGCATGTTCTTGCTTTGGAGCCCTGGCATTGTTGTTACTTACCTCTGCACTGCTGTCCCCAGCAGATATCGATGGGACCCCCCACACACTTCTTCAAATCTTTGCCCTAGTGTAACTCACTTATTGAGACCAACTTTGACCATCCTATTTAAGTATCATTACTCACGTTCTCTGCCCCTGCATGCTCTTACTTTTCTTGTTATGCTTTTGATCTTTCCATTGTACTTATTTCTTTCCAATATGCCACATAATTTAGTAATTTTAACATATTCATTATTTGTTTTCCTTATTCTCTTATAAAAATGTGAATAATATAAGGCCAGGAACTGTCTTCATTTTGTTTATTGATGTATGCCAAGTATCTAGATTTTGTCTACTAAATAATAGGCATTTAAATTTGAATGATTAATGTAGTTTTATTCATCTGGTTTTTTTCTGTCCTCTGACATACACAGGCTGTGGGAACTGAAATGAGTTTATTAACCTTTCTGAATGAAATGTAGGGACAGTTGTACCTGATTCATTGGGTTGTTTTGTGAATTAAATGGGATTATGTATCTAAGGCACTCAGCACACTGCTCAGCAAAGAGAATGTACCATTAGCCACTAACATAAAAAACATTAGCAAATTCAAATGCCCTCTTTAGAAGAGTGCCAACTTTCTCTTAGGACAAAACATTTCTAGGTCTCTCTCCTGAGTTAGAACTGAAAGCTCAAAGTCTTAGAATTAATATAGATTTTCCCAAATGTACTATCACACTAAAACTCATTGGCTTGAAATTTACTTTGCTCCAGTTTGGCACTTTGTGTATAAAAAGATTTGTTTTATCTGCAAACTTGCAGATCTCATCAGTCACTTCATTTTTATTCCACACGAGAAAAATAAATTAAAAACTTAAACCATCCCAATGCTAATTCTTAAGATCTAATTATTTGCATTTATCCTTATAAAAAAGTAACTATTGGTTACTTCCTCTTATTCAATACACAAACTTGGGATTCAGTCCTGCCAAGGACAGTCCATGACTTCTGGCCTTTCTGGAGCATGGGACAGGTTTGGGACAAGATTCCAAACACATGTCTGTTTCACCGTTCTCGTGAGCTTGCCCCAATTCTAGCAAGGTCTTAATCATGGCCCAAGTCGCTTGTCTCAATTACACTGAAGAAGGTTGGCATTATTCCCCTTTCCTCTAGCTTGCAAAAGCAGCTTCAGGTGAAAAATGGCAGGGACTATTCTAGCCACTAAAAATATGAAACAAGATATGCTCACCACCTTCCTTCTTCATCAGAGGGAAAGGGTACAAAAACTAAAAAAGAAGCACAACAATGTGAGAACAACAGTCATGGTGGAAAAGGTGACTGATACAAGAGGGAATTATAAACTCATGCTAATACTTTGGGGCCGGGGGGAATCCTACCCTTCTAATTCCTACCCTTAGAAAGCATCAAAGGGAAAGCAGAAGTTGTTGGTATTGTATGGATGAAATATAAAAAAGTTCCAGGGAGCAAAATTAAAAGTAATTAAATCAAATGGTCTCTAGAATGTGACTGGTGACTGCAAGATTAAATTTTCCCTTTGCATAGTAAAGAACTCTGTGGAAAAGAAAACAATTAAGGCTCTGCCTTAGTAAAGTACATGAGTGTTAGAATTCTTTCCAAGTTTAAATTGATAGATAATTCTTGGTTCATTTAATAAAGAAATTTAACGACACATCTTTTGAATGAGTTAAGTGTAAATTAACCAGAAATACTTGTGCTTGGCACTGATTTTGTTCATCAAGTAACTTAGTTTTGTCAGGGTGTTGCTAATTTAAACAAGATGAGCTACCCCACACATGACATTGTTGCACTACTAGCAAATTCTTGGCTGATGGCATCATAATTTCCAAAGGATATTCCAGAAAACAAATACATAGTAGCGGCATTATTGTGACATGCTTCAAGACCCTCGCTCACCAAGGCCACTCCAGCACCTACTTATACCCTTTCATTCAGAAAATAGCTTCTGGAAGGAATATAAAACTTAGTTGAGAGGCTGTTGGGATACTCGGAATAAATGGTGGAAAACTGCACATCTGTCTTTCTCAGAATCATGGCATTTGCTTTTTAGTTTTAGCAAACGTCTTAATTTATTATATTATCTTTACTTTCATATCGTCTTGGGCAAGACTCACTTCCATCCCTCCCTTTGCATCACACAGACTGGTCATTTAATGGGATGATGACAGCAGAGGATTGAGTCATATAGTCAAGAGAAAGAAAAGCTGCAGCTGATTATCATTTCTGCAGATGCTACCGCCGCTGTTAAAGACGCAGTGGATATAAATCAGAAGAGCAGGACCTTTTCTAGCAGTAAATGACAAAGCTGAATGGAGAAACCAATGGACAACTACATACCAACCACTACCTGTGTGCTGCAGAGTAACAAGGTATTGTTACTATCTTCAAGGTATTGGCTAACCAGTTTAAATAGAAGCCACAGGCATTAATAAAAAATTAAAAAAAAAATAAAAACTTGGTGAGCTCACCAGTGGAAAATAAAGAAAGAATTTATTGTTCAAAGTTTAACAGAGAAAACCAATGGACAACCATATATCAAGGTAAGGAACGAATTTATTGAAGGGATAAGAGACATTTAGATTCATGTGCTATGTTACCGTTACAGAATCTTCACTGGCATAATCTCATTTACTCCTGACAATAAATCTGTGAGACTGGTGCTGTTATATTTTATGTGTGGAGGCCCAATGTCTCATCAAGTTCAAATGTGACTTCCTCATAATCACAGTAGTGAGGCAGCTTCCCTGACATTGCAGCTCTTCCAAGGTCTTTGGGTTATTGTACTATTTGGATAGAGGTACGATACGGGGCACCAGATGAGGCCATGAGCTAGTGTGATCTCCCCTTGATGAATATGGGTATCGCCAGAGTCAACTATGGACAAGTGGATCCCCAGACAAAAACCCAGAATTCTGGCTTTGGGTGTGCAGGAGAAGGACCTTTTATTCTTATCCTTTGACTTGATACACTTCTACAGTAAGAATGGAGACTCCTGAGAACTGGTATGAAACATGCCCACCACAAAGTGGTGGCTTGTGGCACCATAATTCAGAAGGATATTCCAGAAGACAAACATATAGGAATGACATTATCATAGCATTCTCCACAGTCACGGCTCACCAAGACCAGGAGATCAGATGGGATAGGATCAACCAGTCCTAGAGGGCAAACAGCCCTCTGTAAGCCTCATCGTCTCAAATCCTGTTATTTCCAAGTTGCTGTTGCTACTGTTTTTTTTTTTTATTTTTCGCACCCCACCAAAGCTTCAACATCTTACCTCACTGTAGTGTTCCTCTCTTGGGTAAGTTACAAAAAATAAAGATATGTGTGTGCATTTGTGCCTCTGAAAATTTTTGTAGTGGTAAAGATGATGGTGACCTTTGGGTGAGGGCATTAGTTTGGGCCACTATTTCTGAAATGGAAATCTCTCTCTGTTCATTACTTGCAGTGCATGAAGTAGTTTTACTATAAGGAAAATGGCAGTTTCCCACCTGTCAAATGGGTTAGCAAGTAATAGTGGGACTCTTCATGGTCAGTCTCTGTCCTTTAAAATCATTGCTCTTTCTATGGCCACACCCACACCCAGCTGAATGGAGAAGAGGGACAACATGTAACTGAATTTTTCCTTAAGACGAGGCTTATTATTCACATTCCTCAAGAAAATGAGCAGAAGATTCTTGATATGAAATAAAATCTACTGTCGGGCGTGGTGGCGCACACCTGTGATCCCAGCAGCTCAGGGAGCTGAGGCAGGAGGATCACAAGTTCAAAGCCAGCCTCAACAACTTAATGAGGCCCTGTCTTTAAATAAAATACAAAGAAAAGAAAAGAAAAAAGAAAAGAAAAGAAAAGACATCTACTTAAATGTAACCAAAGAAGAAAAGAGCCAGAATGGATGGCTTTCAGGATAGCAATAGTCAAAGTGTACAATGCTAGATTCATCCATGGCTTTTTTCAAAGCACTCTTAAGTCTTTTTTATCCAGCCCCATCTCCCCAATTAATAAGAGACACTGACTCTTACGACTCCACACCCCACTCCCCACCACCAGGTTCATTGGTCACTAGTGCTTATTATGCTTATAAAGAGAGACGTTCTACAATTCACTTATACACATGTGGTCTTCCTTAGGCACAGTTATAGTTGTATGGGATATGAGGATCCGCTTCCCAGTATCCTCAGTCTTTTCAAGAAGTCTTGTGACTTCTGTATTTGAAATGGCTAGCTGAAGGAGAAAAAGTTGAGGGTCAAGAGAAAGGTTTTTCTCCATCATTAGATCACTGAAAACTAAATTTCAAATTAGTATCATAACTGCTGAACTGCTGCTCTTCAGCAGATGTAACAGGACCAGATGTATGGCACAGTTTGGAGACAATGGTTAATGTACAATTTTGGAATATTTATACAAGACATCACATCAGCAGAAATATTTGAGGTTGAACTTATCTTAAATACATTTAAAGAAGCCTGAAGAATTTACTCAGAAGCAAATTCCCTCAACTGATCTACAAGTCCCTCTGTTTGGCTTCTCTAGATAAAGATGACCTGAAAAACAAAACAATCAACACAAGAAAGAAGAGAGGAAGGAGGGTGTGGAGGGGGAAGGGGCAGAGGAGGAACAGGGTGAGGGGGGATGGTGAGGAGAAGGAAGAGAAGGAGGTAGGGTAGGACAGGAACAGAGTTTTTAAGCCAGTTAGGTTATAAATGTACAATATAATTTTGTTTTTTTGGTTCATAAAAGTTCTGAGAGCAAGTTCAAGAAAGAGTCTAAAATACTGTAAGCCAAAAGAGCAGCAATACAGAGTGTCTAGTTTTTCAGGATTTTGAAGAGCATAATATCTACTTCACTTTACAGGTGTTGAGGTATGTTTTAAAAAATTGACCATGCTATTTGAGAGTTATCCATATTCATAATTCAGACAAAATGCACTCAAATAAATTTTCAATAAAAATAGGTGCCCAGGTCTGGGGCAGTGGCTCACTGGCAGAGTGCTTGCCTAGCACATGTGAGGTACTGGGTTTGACCCTCAGCATCACATAAAAATAAATAAATAAATGAAATAAAGCTATTGTGTCTACCTACAACTAAAAAAAAAAAAAGTATAAAAAAAATAGGTATCCACTTTTTTGGTTTCAAGGCAATGGGAAATTTTTAAGTACACCAGAATGTTACTGGGCTTTATCTCAGGGTGGAGAGTTGGAGAGTAGAGGGGATTATTGTAATTTTTGGTCCTTTTGGGACTTTTTATGTTTTCTTTCTTTTCTACACCAAGAATGTGTTTCTTTTATAATCAGAAAAAAAAAAGAATTATTTGTAAGTAAGCTTATTCACATTGTGTTCTGGGGGTGTTAAGCAGTACCATTAATCTTTCTGAGAAAAACCAAAATTTCCTTTCAGAAGGAAAAAAAAAAAATAAGGCTTTTAGAAGGATTATATAACCAAACTCTGGTTGGCACTCTATTGAAAGAATTTACTTTGAGTGACTTTTATGACCTGAAATATTAATCCAGCACATTTCCATTTTCTCTGCTCTGGGTGGCACATTAATTACCCCTCATTGATTTCCGGTGAGCTGTGTGTGCGGACAAGTTTTTCCAGAGAGGGGAACTAGGACCTGGCCCAACAGGCCATCTGTATCATCTTTCACTGTTCTTTTCATTGTTTGCATAGCACAAAATATTTTTTTGGCCAAGAAAGCATTTGTTTATTAAATTTTCCTTAAAATGCCCATGGGTTTCAATTAAGGGGGACCTCATTTAGAGAAAATGCATGCCAGGGGTTTTCATAACACGAAGGATTTGGAAAAAAAAATAGCAAAAAAGTTTGACATCTAATGTATAATAGGAAGACTAAAGTTAATAAAATTGTATTCAGGATTTTTGTTAAGTAGATTTTAGTCACTTTTATCATACAAAAATGTAACTATGAGAAGAGAGCGATGTTGATCTACTTCCCTATAGGAATCATTTTACTATATGTATCACTAACATCCCTAACATTGTATAGTTGTTCTAAAGCTCAACTGTACAAAACTTAATTCAAAATAACACTCATCACACTTATTTCTCACATTCAGTTATGTCATTTGTCTCACTTGACACCTGGGCAAGCTCTCCCCCTCTCCAAAATAGTTTTTTATTAAAAATTATTCTGTTTGCATTGTGATTTTTAAAAATTTCCATAAGGACTTCCTTCTTTATTCCTTTTGACATTGACTCTACTGGTTCACTAAACAATGTAACTACCTTCTTTATTCCTTTTGACATTGACTCTACTGGTTCACTAAACAATGTAACTAACCCTAACCCTAACCTAATTTTACCTGCCATACATTAATGAGTGAAAGTTAAACTCTAGATTCTTCTGGTTTTCATAGTTTTTCCCCAACTCCATAAGGAACATTCATTGGATCAATGAACTCTATTTCTCTGAATTTGTGATCCTATATCTACCCTTTAAAATATGTTGTAGTATCAATGTCACACAGGACTAGACCTGAAAATCTAGTTGTGCCTGTGGATATTAAGTAATAAAGAAAAAAAAATCTTTTCCCATGGGGTTCTTGACTAGACACTGGCTGCTGAACTTCACTTTTCTTTATGCACTAAGCGCAACTCATCTCCATTTTATTTATCTATTTTAATGTATATGGACATTAACATCCACCTAAATAGAAGGTACAAAATGATTATCAGTTAATAAAGTACTGGCAACCAACAGCACTAAAAGGTCCACAAATTTAAGTTTGCCTTACTTCCTTAGATTTTTATTTAATAGATATTATTACCTAAACATAAATAAAATATCATATACAAATAATAAAGAGAATATAATAGATATATTCATGGTGGTATCATGTCCTTATGAGGGTATTAATCAAAATTAAGAAGACAGAATACCTAGAAATCACTGCTCTAGTTGAAATGCCCAGGATTCTCAGGGCATTTCAATTCATAGTGTCATTGATTTCAGAAACAATCTCCTAGGTTACTAAAGAAAAATAGAGAAAAAGCCCTGTCCAAGATACCTGTTAGAAGTCCTGTGCTTCTCTGAGCTACTCTCCCACTGATAGCAGAAATGCCTTGTAGGATAGAGGTGCAGACACATGGCATATATATCATGGTGCATTTATCCCTAGGCATTTATATTCTGTCCTTATATTGTAAATAATGC
Source organism: Geosciurus inauris (assembly GCA_004024805.1). Classification (NCBI taxonomy): domain Eukaryota; kingdom Metazoa; phylum Chordata; class Mammalia; order Rodentia; family Sciuridae; genus Geosciurus; species Geosciurus inauris. The sequence goes on from PVHX01021661.1 coordinate 22,410, forward strand.
TATATGTAATGAATATAGGAATGCACATATCTTTGAGAGTGATTTTGACCTCTTTGGGTACATATATCTAGAAGAGGGGTTGCTAGGTTATATGGTTGCTCTATTTTTACTTTCTTCAGGAGCCTCTGTACTGTTTCCCATAATGGTTGCCTCAATTGACATTCCCACCAAGAGTGTATCAGGATTCTCATCTCCCCACACCCTCAGCAGTGTCTGCTATCACTTGTGTTTTGTTTTGTTTTGTTGTTGTTGTCATTTTTGATAATAGGTATTGCTATCCTTATGAGTCTGAGGTGACATAGGGTTTTACTTTGCATTTTCTTGAAAATTAGTGATGTTGAGCATCTTTTTACATACCTGTTTGTCATTGTTATGTCTTCTTTGGAGAAATATCTGCTCAGAGCCTTTGTCCATTTTTAAAATCAGATTACTTACTCTGCTATTGAGATGTAAGAGTACTTTACAAATATCTCACCAGATACATGGTTTACAAATTTTTTTCCAATCAATAGATTGCCTTTTCATTTAATCGATATTTCCTTGTCTGTGTGGGGATTTTTACTTTGACATATTCTCATTCGTTCATTTCTGGTTTTGTAGCCTGAGCTTTCTGGTATGACATCCAAAACAAAACAAAACAAAAAACCAATCATTGCCAAGATCAATGCATTTAGGGTTGTTTTTTTTTTTTTTTTTTTAATCCATTTTGAGTAGATTTTTATATAGGTATAAGATAAAGATCCAATTTCATTCTTCTGCATGTGCAAGTCCAGTTTTCCCAGCACGACTTATTGAAGAAACTGACCTTTCCTCATCATGTTCTCTTGGTGCTCTTATAAAAAATCAATTGAATATATATGTTTGAATGCATTTCTTGGTTATTCTGTTCCACTGGTCTAAGTATCTGATTAGCTTGTTTTCAGCTGGGAGTTTTGTTATTGCTTTTATTTTGTGTTTTGCTAGTATCATACTATATTTATTACTGTTGCTTTGCAATATAATTTAAAATCAGGAAGTATGAGACCTCCAGCTTTGTTTTTCTTTCTTAGAATTACTTTGGCTATTCAGAATCTTATGGTTCTATACAAATTTCACAATTGTTTTTCTATTTACATGAAGAAAGCTGTTGTGATTTTATATTGAATCTGTGTATTGCTTTGGGTGTTATGAACATAGTAATGATGTTAATTCTGATCCATGAGCATGGGATATCTTTCCATTTATTTGTGTCTTCTTCACTTTCTTTCATCAGTGTTTTATAGTTTTCAATGTATAGATCTCTCATATCCTTGGTTATTCCTAGGGTTTTGTAAAATTTATGTATAGAGATGCTACTGATCTTTATACATTCATTTTCTATTCTGCAATTTTATTGATTTCACTTATTGGTTTAACAGGTTTTTTTGTGTGAAATCTTTGGGGTTTTGTACATATAAGATAGGTCATCTGCAATTGGAGATAATTCTACATCTCTTCCATTTTGGCACTTTCTATTTATTTTCCTTATATAATTGCTCTTACTACATTGCTTTGTTTATGACATTGGACAGAAATGATGAGAGTGGGCATTTTTACCTTGTACCAAATTTTCATGGAAAAGTTGTGGCTATTCCCTATTAATTATAAACTTAGCAATAGTTATTTAAAAAATAAATGACCTTTATTACATTAAGGAACTTTCCTTCTATATCTAAACTATTAATCATTTTTTTTTAAATCAAGAAATGATGCTGAACTATTCTAATGCATTTCTGCATCAATTAAGATGAGCATTTGGTCTTTATCTTTCATTTTGTTATTATGATGTATCACATTGAGTTATTTGCATATTTAATACCAGCCTTCCACACCAGGAATAGATCTCAATTGACTATGATGTATGATCTTTTTGACGTGGCATTGAATTTAGTTTGCTGTTGCATCAGTGCCCATCAGGAATATTAATATGTGGAAATTAAACATGCTCCAGAAGAACCAGTGAGAAATTCAAAAGTATATTGAGACAAGTGACAATGAAAACACAACTTATTAAAACCTATGGAAGCCAGGTGCGGTGGCTCACACTTGTAATCCAGCACTTTGGGAGGCTGAGACAGGAGAATCGCGAGTTCAAAGCCAGCCTCAGCAACGGCGAGGTACTAAGCAACTCAGTGAGATCCTGTTTCTACATAAAACACAACATAGGGCTGGGGATGTGGCTCAGTGGTCAAGTACTCCTGAGTTCAATCCCTGGTACCTAAAAAAAAACAAACCTATGGAATATAGTAAAAGAAATTCCAAGAGAAAAGTTTCTAGCAACAAAAGGCCTCCACTAAAAAAGAAAAAGATCCAGATAAACAGCCTAACATTATGCCTCATGGAGCTAGACCAAGAAGAGGAAACTAAACCCAAAATTAGCAGAAGGAAGGAAGCAATAAAGATCAGAACAGAAATAAATCAAATAGAGAACAGAAAAAATAATCAATAAAACCAAAATTGGTTCTTTGAAAAAGTAAACAAAATTACTAAACCCATAGTGAGACTAAGAAAAGAGAAGACTCAAATAAATAAAAGCAGAAATTAAAGTAGAGACATTACAACAGATGCCTCAGAAATTAAAAAGATCATAAGAAAGTATTATAAACAATTATATGCCAACAAACTGAATAACCAGGAGGAGATGGATACATTTCTAGAGAAACACAACCTATTAAGGTCGAATTGGGAAGAAACAGAAACCTTGAACAGACCAATAACAAATAAAGAAATTGAAAATGTAATTTTAAAATCTTCCAACAACAACAGCAAAAAAAGTCTAGGCTTTGTGGCTGAATTCTACCAAACAATCAAAGAAATGTCCCAATATTTCTTAAGCTCTTCTAAAAACTACAGCTAGAGAGAACATTTCCAAATACATCTATTAAGCCAGCATCACCTTGATAGCAGACAAATACAAAGGAAGCAATTACAATTTATGTATTTCTTTAAAAAGTTTCACATTATAATACTATTTTGTGAGTAAATCAAAAAAGGAATATGTGTACATGGATCTATAGGGCTTTTGGTTCCTCAAATAAGGATAAATTTTAAAAACTATAACACTTCTAAAAGCATTTTAAAATAGAATGTTTACCACTGAATGAGTGTTACAGTCATTAATTTATTGAGAAGGTCTGAAATATTAATACTTTGCTTTTAATTTCCCTGGGTAATAACATCTGTTATGAAATTGTTTTCCAGAGATCTGGGAAGTGGGTTATTCAGATTAATTCTGCCATTTAGAGGTTATCTCTATTTCTTATATTCTGATGAAAATTGCTTGAGAGTGTTTTTGTTTTGCTTTGTCTGCTGACTATGCTGTTGAAACCATTCTATTCAGTCCCATTAAATCACATGTCCAAGAATTGCTTTCAATTACAGTTAATTAGGATGGAGTAGCATTTATTTCAAACAGCTTCTTACTTGCTATTAACCACATCTTGACTTTCGGTTCACATTTTAATACTATTTTAATTTAAAATTCAAGAACTTAATGTAGACAATAAAATTATAAAAGCAACCAGACTTCCTTTCTCTTGGACCAATATAAAATTGGTTTGGCCCTGGTCACAGTTAGACAACCAATATGTACTAAATGCCTACAGTGCGTACTGTAGACAACCAATGTGTACTAATTGCCTATGGTGTGCCAGGCCCTGAGAAATAATGCTAGGTCCTGAGAAATAATGATGTGAATAAGAAAAATAACTGCGACTGAACCAATAGCAACCAAGAATAATGTGTTCTATGGAAAATATATGATATTATGAAATCCCACAAGAGAGAATTAATCTTGTCTGGGGTTTTAGAAAAGACTCTCTGGAGGAAATTGTCCTTGAATTAACACCTAATGGCAGTTGTCTTCCAATATTGGTTTTCCCTATATTTCACAGTAGTAGAATTTTCTGGAGACATAGGTACTCAGTATAAAGAGTTCCTCTGTCTCTCTTATTTTTTTTTTTTTCTTCTAAATTTAGTCAACCAATTTTTGGCAGGTGAAATATGCAAAGAAACATGTGGAACTTCTGAATCGTACTCAAGAGGGAAAGTGTGTTTTCTTGCCTGTCCTTTTCTCACCTTCTGCTTCCTGGAATGCATGTGGAGAGAAGACAAGTTGAACAATGTCAAAGGGATTGTATAGCGATAGGAAAGTTACAAAAAATGGCAGGGCAGAGCAGAACAGCCACATCAACCTAGGAAAAGATCAAACTCAGTCTCATTTAAACCACTGTCGTTTGTGGTCTCTGTTTTACACTGGTAGACATAGGTATCTTAACACTTTCTTGAGGGAAGAGGCAAAAATAATGTGCAAGAGGAAGACAGCAAACAAGACAAATGAAACATCACACACCACTTATTCAAGGAAATAAATCATTTCAGTGACTGGTGTGGAAATAGAGAAGGGTAGATTTGTCAGGACAGTGCTGCAGAAGCAGTAGAGTAGACCATTGGACTAAGGACCCCTGATTTGTTCTTGCCTCTGAGAACTCACTGCAAACTTGCTCACTCCAGTGTGATTTGCGTTGACCAACAGGAAAATTCCAGATACAATTTCAGCAAAGCCTTGACAAGCACTTACACGCTGGGATTTTCCTCTCAGTTTGCTCTTGTGTAGCCTAAGACTACCACTTTGAATGAGCCCAGGCTAGTCTACTGGAGGATGAGAGGCTATGTGGACCAGAATGGTGCCATCCCGGCTGAAGACCCCGTACACCAACCAGCTGGCATGGCAGACATATTCTAGCTTGGCTCCTCTGAAATTGTCCTTTGCTTCCCTGGAAGGAAGATCCAGTCCTTGTCTTAACTGACTCTATTTTTTTTCTCAGACCTGTTCTTGGAGTTCTTTCTCCTCCCCAGCTTATCTCAAGTTCCAGGAACAGCAAGCCCTGCAGGCAATTACCTCATGATGGGAACAGAGGCTGCCCCCCAAAGGGGGAGCAATCATCTCCTGACAGCAACAGAATTGTCCCCCAAGCAATAATGATTTCTGTGGCGCCAGCAGGACCCCGTAGAACCAGACCTGAGATAATGATCAACCAGACCACAGATTGACCAAGACTGCTTGACTCTGCACACTTCTTGCCCCCTGCCCTAGTTTTTCCCCCTATGAAATCCTACAGCCATTGTTAATACCCTGAAGTTGGGACTTAGGACACCCCCTCCCCTGCTCCTTCATGCTGTGGCCACACTGAAAATAAATTCCTTTCCTGCTCACCACTACTCTTCTCTTTCTGTTGATTGGATTGTCTTGGCTAGTGGCTGACTGTGGTCTACTGGGACCCCCAGAGTCAGGCCTTTAGCTTAGGACTCCAGTAATAATATAAGTGAATCTACCTTAGAGTTCCCAGCCCCAGCACAGCAACTAGATAACCTCAGAGATCCACTAACAGCCTGGTGGAGAAATTTCTGGCTGACCTACTGAATTATGAGCAAATAAATTGATATCTTAAGCTGCTAAATTTTGAGATGGTTTCTTACACAGGAAAAGTTAACTGATGATATAGAGCACAGAATGTATGGAGTCTTATAACTATTTCATTCAAAATTTATTAAGCAGCAACTACATACCACATACTGCGCTAAGGAGACATCGAAGAGGCAGCCATGTACAAGACACAAGGTCTCTGCACATGTGAATCTTCCCTTCCACTTGGCCATGCTAAGGAATTTGATGTGCATAAGGACAGTGAAAACTATTTGAAGTCTTTTAAGCAAGGAAGCAATTGAACAGGTTTGCACTTCTAGTTATGATGCAGAGGATGGATTGGCAAGGGGCAAGTGTGTACACTGAAACAGGAGTTTGGTGGCTGATGACAGAAGTCTAGGTGCAGAAGAAGTGTAAATAAGGTGACTGATGCTAAGATAATATCAGTGAACATAAAGAGGTAAGAGATTGGTCGGTCAAGAGGTGGAAAGAAGGTGATTTGATAATCAACTAGAAATATGAGGTATAGAACAAAGAAAGTAGAAGTTTGCAGTAGAAGCCTAGGTAATTTAGATTTGAAAAGACTGAATTTGAAATGCTCATGAAATATTGAAGGAGAAATATCAAAAATTCAACTGTATGATTCTGGAGCTCCCTGAGACATCTGGTCTACCTAGATGAAATGAAAGCCACATGGGAGTAGGTGATGTTGACTAGAGAGGGCACAGTGTAAATGAGAACAGAAGACCCAGAATTCATAGGTATCACAATACTTAATGGTTTAATAGAACCTAGCAAGGAGATTGAGAACAAGTAGCTGGACAAATGGAAACCTGGAGTGTGTCTTGATATGAAAATAAAAGGGAAAAGAATATTTTAAGAACAGAGTGGCCAGCTTTATTAAATTTGCTGAGTGGTTCATTAAGATGAGGGCTGAAAAATATTATGGGGCTGTAGTAACTGGATATGGTAGCCATTGGTGAGAAGAGCAGGAGCCTAACACTCCATTCAGTGGAGAACTAGAGTCAGAGGCAGACAGGAGAGGGTTGAGAAGCCCGGGAAAAGAAGGTAGATGCAATGATCGGTGTCCATGACTCTTTCAAGATATCAGGGTGTGAAAGGGCAAGAAGGACAAGAAATACCTGAATATTTCTTGACACTCATGACACTCATGTATTTGTGGGATCCTTTTTCTTGAGCATGGGAAGGATTTGTGACTTGTCCATTGAACATAGTGAAGGTGATGGGTTGTACATGATTACAGTATGCTAGACTGCTAAGGCCATCTTGAGAGAAGACTCTCTCCTTTGTTGGTTTTGAAGAAGCAAGCTGCCATGTCATGAGCTGGGCCAACAGAAGAGCTCTCTGGAAAGCCCCCAACTAGAAACAGAGGCTTCCCATCCTACAGCTCGCAAGA
>PVHX01021662.1:0-29244 GCA_004024805.1 Geosciurus inauris
CTTATAGCAATCAATCTTTTTTAAATAAGAAAGTCAGTCAATAGCATCTGAGCAACAGATGAGAATCAAAGCAAAATCTGTTGGCTAATGGTAACAGCTTTTGTGTTCTTTGTTGTTGAAAATGTGCACGTAGCAGCAACTCCAATATGCTCACAAACTCATGTGCAAAAGGCTATGGGAAAACAGTTGCTATTTTTATACTGAAGATAAAATCAAACACCACCTTTCAGATCTTAATTTTGCTAAAATAGTGGAAAGAAACAAAACCCAAGGTGCTAGGTGTCTAAAGGATCTGGCACCTGTGATTTCTCTAACATAAAAATATAGAGAATATTGGACAACAAAAGGGAAGAGCCTTGGCTCTGTGTTATGAGCAATAAAGTATGAACCTGCCAAATCAAACCGTGTAAAATAAAACATGAAGTTAAGGTTTAATTTAGTAACATTCTAGAAAGTAGGATATGCAAAGACCTAACAGATTTTATACTTATATACTATTCTAGTGAAGTTATTTTGTAGTTTTTAATACATTAAAGAGGAAAATTTTCCTTTTAAATTAATGATACTGTAAAAATTATACTAATAGTAATAATGATAACTATACCAGTTTGTGACTTGAAAAATAAAAATGGGCTAACATTAAGGGCTTAGCCAGAGAGAATCCACTTCCTCACTCCTTCCAGCTTCTAGAGGCCTCCCACTTTGCATGGCTTATAGTCACCTCCCTATATGTTTAAAGCCAGTAGCACTGCATTTCTCTGTACCTGCTTCCTTAGTCATACCTTCCTCTTCCATTTTTAAGGGCCCTTGTGATTAGATTGGGCCCACTGAAGAAATCCATGATAATCTCTTAACTGATCAGCAGACTTAATTTCATCTGCAAACCTAATTCTACTCTGCCATGCAACATAACACACACACAGGTACTCGAGATGAGGACAGGGACATCTTTAGAGGATCACTGTTGTGTTTATTACTGGATGCTTATTACTTGCCAAGCATAGTTCTAACCGTGTTACCACATAATTAAACAAATATAATTATCACAGTAATGGTAGATTCTATTATTATTCCATTTTCAGATGAGGAAACTGAGGCACAGAGGTTAAATAATTTGCCCAATATTACTGAGACAGAAAACAGAAGAGCCAGGATTGAACTGGTATGTCCACATGCAAAACCTGTACTTGCAAATGCTCAACTCTAGCACTTCAAAGACAAAATTCTCATCTAAATATACTGCAGTATGCACATTATAATAACCACCAAGATGCTTTAGTCATAGCTTATAACTTCTGAAAATCATAATAATTACTCAGAATAAGGGGAAATTTAAAATTTAAGGTGACAAAGGAGAGACAGAATCTATAGAGACCACTAGAAAAAATAAACCAATGCTTATTGAGAAATTCATCTAATGACATTTATGAAGCTGTAGGTCACTTAAAGTAAAATGGAAGTCCCTGGTTTTGGGCTGAGTTCCTGCACTGACCCACAAAAGACTAGGAATCACATGATCCAATGGAACTCAGAAATGGGCCAGTTTAAGAACAAAACAACAAACAAACAAAACAACAACAACAAAAATAGCAAATCACAGAAACCAATCAAAAGATGTCCAGTCACCCTGGGCAGGCATGATGAGGAATTCTCCTCTTTTGTAACCCTATAAGGAAAATGGTTTTGAAATGACCAATTCACTTTTCATTTCTTGTTTTTGCTTTTTATAGGCTTTTCCTGTTGTTAAAATGCATACCTCGGCTCAGCTCACACAAGTGCCTTTCGGTTCTGAAGTGAGAATGCTGCCCAATGCATGACTTGGTAGTAAAATACAATTTGATCTCTGAATCTCAATTTGTTAAAATTTTGCTCTTGGATGGTCAGGTGGATAATCAGAACTGCTGGGTTGACCTTAGTCCAGGTGAGAACAGGACCACAGCATATTTTGAGCAGATGAACACCACTACCAGCATAGCATTCTATGAGCACTGGAAGATCCAGAGCTGTCAGTATATTTTGCGTCCCCTAAAGGTCACTTAACAGTTTTACAGACATCACACACACACACACACACACACACACACACACACACACACACATATATGAAGGGAGGAGTGGAGGGAGGGGGAGGGGAGGGGAAGGGAGGAGAAGAAAGAGAGAAGGAGGGAGAGAGGAAATTTCCTGTCTGCAAATCTCAGTTGAAAATCCCAAACTGAAAACAAATGGTACCATATAAAACTGCAATCTCTTAAGGATTTCATAAGAGGCAACCAATCTGGCTTACCAACAATCACATAACGTTGTTCACCTTTAGTTCATGGAAGAGAAGTATAGATAATTATTGATGAGAAATTAAAGGAAGAAAGAAAGCAATGGAAAGGGGTACTTCTACCTTCAGCCCCAACAAAATCTCAGGGAGTTTCTTTGTGGCTATGAGAACATCTCAGAGAGTCTCTTTGTGACTTGCAAAAATATACTGACCTTCCCCTAGGCATGAGAGCATTCTTGACAGAGGCTGACATGAACTTGTAGGTGGAGAGACCCAAGACTGGAGCTTGACTTGCTCTGGAAAGGTCTGCAGATACCAAGCTGGTTGGAACACCTCTGTGTGTTGGGGTGAGGAGATAGGAGAGCCATGGGGATAAGCTGTGCTGGCATTATCTGGAGGTTGAGAAGGCAGTGGTTCTTGTGGACCAAGAAGATGCTGCTTCAATTCAGTTTGAGCCATCGCAAACTGCCACTGTCCAAGAAATCTATCAGCTGGGGTTAGGAGATGCCAGGGGTTGACTGCCTGAGGTCAGTGGCAAGGGGTCCTTGATAAGTCAGCAACTGGTATAATAAGGAGCTTCCTGAACAATCCACATAAGTGGCCCATAAAATGCTACTGATGGCCAGAGACAAAAGTTAAATAAAATTCACTCTTGTTTAATATTGTCTTCCCCCTTCCCCTGGTTACAGAGACTGAGGAGGAGGAGAAGGTAGAATCCCACCTCCCACCAAACTATGGGTCATCCCTTGGGGTCAAGGTCCAAGGGGCAAAACAGAGGAAAATTTCAGTTTATATTAGATTGGTTGCTCAAGCCCCTGACAAAGACTTTGTTTTATTATCTGAAAGTGACCACATAGCTATCAGCAAGAAAGCTGAGAAGTCAAGATGTGGAGAAGACAGCCCCACAGGACATTTTTGAAAATAGCAGTAGGAAAATAAATAAGAGTGTTTTCTGGTTGTGCCCTGCTGAGCCATGCCTAGCCACAGAATCCACGGCATATGAAATCTTGTCACAACCGCATTGCGTTAGTAGGGTAGGTGTGCCAGGCTTATTCTGAAAGTAGGAAAGTAAGGTTCAGAGAAGTCAAGCAATGTGGGCAAAGACCCTTGGTGCATGTGTGAAGGCTCCTGGATTCAGACCATTTGGATCCAGGCCCAGGGACATCTCTATTACATCACAGTGCCTGTGCAGGTGAGCCTACCATGCCTAGAGGCTTGGCCATCCACACACCTCGACTCACGCTGGGATGAGGTTCATCGACCATGAGTGCTCTAATTCAAAGGAGGTGATGGATAAGGACTCCCAGGTCTTGCTTCCCTGTGTAGATGGACACACAGCACTCTATTACATGGAGCTGCACCATCGCCTGGGCCCTACTAAGCATTGGCCTTTCTTTAACATCAGACTTAGAGACAGTTTTCTGTCATCACTGTAAGCCTTGGGAGTCACATTCACAGTTTTGATTTTTATGCATTTAGTCAAAGATGAGGGAAGGCTTGCACTTTGTTTCTGAGTGCACACAAAGGAGTGATTTCACCAGGAGAAACAAAACCAACTCTGCCTTCAAAGCAGCCCCATACCTCAGCATGGCACCAAATCCCTTCCTCTTTATTTTCCTTTCTGGGTCTTCATTTTCCTCTTTCCGCTTTTTCTCCTTGACTTTCAATTTGCCCTTTTCCTTTTTCTTCTCCTTCTCTTTTGTTTTTTTTACCTTCCTGGCTTTATTTTCCACGTCCTCTAGCTCAGAGTTCCCCTGAGGGGCAGATTCACAATTCAGAGCTCCTTGGCCAGAATGAGAGCTCTTATCAGATAGACCGTCTGTACAGAGAAAAAAAGAAAGAAAATCAATACACATGGTCAGGGGCACTTACGGTTAGTATATAAAGAGAAGTCAAAATGTAAAATACAGAAGAATGAATAGAAGTGCTGAGAGTTCCACCCTTCATGAGGACCCTTTGAAGACAGACTGCCTAAATCTGGTTATTTCAAGCAAGGTTGCAGGCTGGGAGGGGGCCCATTGGTTGCTTAGCGGGTCCTATGAAAGGCTTGAAATGTGCTAAAACACTAATCTTTCTGAAAGCTGGCTTGTTAACCTTGATCAGCTCAGAAAGCCCACATGCTGGGAAACAAACCAGGCTAGCAACTTTCCAGGAGAGGTTTTTGAGTACAAATATTACCCAACTGCTTCTACTCAATTAATGCAGTCAGTCCTCGGGTTGATGCTGCTTTTAATGACTCAAATAAGAATGTCAAGAAATGCACACTTAGTACTTCTACCCTAAGGGTAAATGACAGTTGGTCCTTGTAGGGAAGCGGAGGAGAACATTTCCTTAGCATTTGCACTGTAAAATAAATTGCATATTGCGTTCTCCAATTCCATGTTCGTTAAGCCAAAGGGCAAAACATATCAGGAAAATGAATAACTTTCAATATCAAAAATATAATTGTAATCCTTAAATCATTTTTCTCTGTAGTTAAGCCCACACTCTTGTCTATGATTTGCAGATGATAATGAGATGCAGAAACCACTTAAGGGAGCATATTGGCCTACCAGCTTCTAATTCTTCAGGTCCGTCATAAGATTTGTCAATGGCAGCTCGGAAGCTCTCGTTGCAGCCACGACCTCGAACCATGTGTGGCCGGGGCCTGTGAAAGGGGAGTTCGTTTTTCCTGACTTCGGCCACTGCTGTCTGCAGGCTCTCCAAGGAACTGGACTTTTTCAAGCCCAGAGTTGGACCAAAATCTTTGCCTGGAGATTCTGGAAAAGAAAGGGGAAAAGATCATCCTTCCCATAATGGGATAGTGTGGTATTATGGAAATACTGTAGCTCTAAGAAGATTTCTGTTTGGGTTTCTTCAAACAGCAGGGTTCGAGGAGCAGGGGTTGGGGTTCAAATTCCAGCTTTGCCACATTTTTTGTGAACTTGAATAAGTGGTTAGACTTGTCTGAGCCATAATTTCTTTTTCTAAAGTGGTGGTAAGATTTGAGAATACTTAAAAACATATTATATATAGAAATTTTTATGCACGTGTATCAATCCATATACATACACACACATGTGAATTGGAAAGGTTGTTACTATGTACAGAGATTATATGTATGAGGGTACACACATACACATATGTATGTGCACACACACACTGTGCACACAAGGCATACAAACACACCTGACCTGAGGAGTGCTTCTCTACTGGTACCCACTCTAGGCACTCCCACACATGGTATCTCTTATTATTACCATAGTTGTTTATACGATCATTAAGGAACATATTGTGTCTGCAAATCAAGGAACATTAGCAATTGTAATTTTTGTGATTGAACACACTTTACCTTTCCCTAGTGGCTATCAATGTAATTTATTTAGTCTGTAAATAAATAAAGCAAAGCATGAAAGGAAACAACTTCTCTGTGTCCATACAGATGTATTTCTGTTTGGAAACTAGAAAAGGGCAGCCTTTTCATATGATATAAAATTAACAAACAGATAAAATAAAACATAATTGAACTTTAATCACCTGTTTTTGGATATAGACTATCGTTCATTTGTATGATTTGTCCTACTCTGCACCTGCTCCCTTCTACTCTATTTCCTGACCTCCTTTCTCACTCCCATCCAGTCTTCCAATTACCAATAACAAGATTAGATGATATAAATATAGCAGCTCAAGGATTACTTTAAAGATGAAAGGAATCCTATCAAGGCTCTCATTTCTACACTCAGAGCTGTTCACCAGGGCCAAAGCTCATGTTCCCCTCCAGTTACGAGGGAGATTATTGTCATCAAGTGGGTATGCTTGCATTTCTAGAAATAAACTACCGTGCAGTTTTCTAATAAATATGGATTGAGCACCTATTATGAATTATGTACATAAAGTACCTACTTTTGATGCCTAACACATCCTGAGGCTCAATAAACAGTACTACCTTTCATTACTATCATCATTATTTTTGGTTCTATTAACATTACCAACATGAACACAACTACTAGTTGCCTAACATTGTATCAGGTAAGACAAAGAATACAAAAGAGGTACAGCAAAGGTCTAATATATATATATATCCATACAAAGTCAATACACATTCTTATATCTGTGGTCAAAATAATGACAACAGTGCTGATAACTAACAAGGCATGGACTCCATAGTCTGTGCCAAGCACTAGCTGAGTCTTTCACTTACACTAACTTACTATAATCCTTACAGATTTGCTACTGGCACAACTATCAGCATTTTACAGATGAGAAAACTGAAATAACTTCCTCAAGCAATACTTAATAAGCATCCTAACTGGGAACTGACCAAAGGCAGCTGAACTCCAGCTGTTCTATTCTGTAACAGGTACCTTACTTCCTAACAGTGGATTCAGTCTCTGCCCTTTATCTGATTATGGTGAGGCTACTTAAATTGGTCTATATTTTCTTCACCTCTAAAATGAGAATGTTAGCCTAGATTATCTCTGGAGCTTAGTCAAGCAGGCAAACTGCAAAAGTTGGATACTGCTTTATGGGTATGTCATGAACTTCCAGGAGGCAACTTAGCACTTTGAATAATATACACAGTAACAATGAACACTACATTTTAGAGGTGACACTGTGTATTTGATAAGTGACAGAAATAAGACCAAGCAAAGAAAACAAAAACCCAAGAAATTCTGGGGACACATTTCAGATGTTACTTGCAAGCACAAATATTAAGGAAATCTTGCTCTGAAATCCAGAAAGAGCTCTGTTTCTTGTATTCACAGGGAAGAAGGTGAGCTGAAGAAGCAGAAAGTGAATGAGATCATTTCTGACAAGAAAACACAAGGCAACATCGAAGTCTGGAGGTACGGAAGTAACAGAAAAAGCATTGAAGTTAACTGAAAATCTTTTATACCATTACCCCTAGGAATGTCTGATGTGAAGTTTGGCAAAAACATAAAGAACAAAACTATCTGAGAAAGCTGGGATCCTCTGTCAACAACAGTAACCATTTTTTTTATTTATTAATTGCCATTCAGAAGATTATATTAGAGCCCCAACTGTAAGCATTCACATCAAATTTCAGTGGTAAATTCCAGGGAACTTGAAAGTTAATAAATCACCCAAGATACAAGGCATATTATCTGAAAGGAGCTCACCTAAAGCTCAGCAAGAAGTCACAGCTGAGAAGGGGCAAATACAGTGAATCACTCTAAGCAAACTGAGCATTACGGACTCATGGATTTTGAAGGATTAACAGAGCTGGTGATTAATTCACTTTATTTAAGTAGTAGTTCCAAATGAGAAGCACTTCAACTGATGTTGGGCAACATTACAATCCAGGGCTATTGGAGGTAATACCTCGGAAATTTAAAAGCAAAAAGAGGTTGAGTCCTAGGCTATAAATTTGAACTCAGGGATTTTTCAGGCTTGGAAAATTTTTTTATTTATTCCTGAGGAGCAAACAGGAAGTAGTTGTGGAAGAGAGAGTGACATTGGAGAGAAGAACTCCAAACCAGAAAGATCCTTACAAGAACTTATAGGTGCAATGAACAGGTTTAACTATCCCCAGGTGAAAGGGTACTATGACATGAAGCTTCACCAGGGTCCCACACGTTCTTATGTGTTGGAAGGCTCTGACAGTAAGTCAAAGATACAGCTATGGGAGGGATTATGATGTCTATTGCTCAGCATCAGTGTTAAATTCCAACAAAACATTTGGAATAAAGTTCCTTATTATGTAAAAATTGTGTGCAATACAATAAATCATCCAGTCAATCCCTCTTCCCTACTCCTCCTCTCATCAATTTTAGTTTAGGTTGACAATGCACTGGACATTTTTACAGCTTTTGCAATGAAAAGATTCATTTTCTATTTCTAGCCTCCTGTTTATACAAATCATACTTTTCCAGGCTCCCTCTAAAAGTTGAGGTCTCCTTGAAGGAAGATTATAAAATGAGTCATTTGTCAAATTTAAAACCTCGGCTACTTGATCTCATTGAAGTCACCCCAAAATATGACTTCCCATTTTCATCTGTAGTTGATGTGATATTGGAAGTGGATGATTTTAAGCAACTGTCTGGGAGTGGGATCAATGAATACCATGTATTATTTGTCATGGGATGGACCTTGTCCAAATTTGAGCATTTGCTTGTCCCATTCTGAATACTGACAAAAGTAATCTGAATATGACTATTTAATGATTTCCGGGCCAGCTCAGGTTAGTTGCAAATAAGGAATAAGTCTTCTCCCAAACTTAAAGAAAATTTTTATTTTAACCTATATCCAGTGATCATGTTCCTTAAGATCTAGAAGAACTTATCCTTCCCTTGAAAACATTAACTAGACATACATGAATTTTATGGAACAAATGATGTGATTATTAAGGGTAGCAAAAGAAGGATCTGGTCTGATAAAAATTATTCTCAAAATGGCATAATGAAAATGCCCTTAATGTCATATGTCATATTTTCCCGTAATATTAAGGCCTCATAAGAAAATATTGTGTAAATATATATTTTTAAAGATGTTACAGCTCTTTCAAAGACTCCATCTGTTCCCAAAAGAAGGATTGGACTGACTTGGCCCCTGAAGCTTTCCCCACAGTGTAGAAGGAAATGTCAGGGTCAAGTCTGATATTTCAGACACCAACCACTTGTCTACTTCCAGAAAAATAAAGTGTCACGAAAATACACACACACCAAGAAAAAATTTGAAGGAGATGTACTACCATTTTTCCTGTAGGCATAAAGGAGGTGTAAAGAAGGCCAGTGGAGAGGTATTGTCCTGGTGGACAGGTTCTGCTACCAAACAGACTTTTTTTAAAACATGGAGAAACTGCTGCCCCTGCCTTCTAGTAGAAAGACCCTTTTCAACATGTCAGGCAACAGAAAGCACTTGCTGGAGAACAATTGGATGCGGACCTCCATCTTGGATTCCTGCGCCTGTGTAACATTTGAGAACCGCTATCGGATCCCTACAGGCAGGTGATTAGGATAACAAAGAATAGAGCAGTGCAGAGGGTAGTGGTTAACAGTGAAGGAGAGGCTGTAGAATTTTCAAACACTCTCTACTCTGCAATTACCTCTTGAGTTACTAACTTTCTGTGCCTTAGTTTCCCTACCAGTAAAATGAGGACAAGACAAGCACAGAAGAATGCCTGGCTTGTACCCAGTTCTCATTAAGCACTGGTGATAGTTATTGTCACTGTTACTTGACACTTGAATGGATGAACTCCTGGTGCAATTGATTTGGTTCAATTCACCACTGCGGTCCATGACTTCCACAAGCAGCTGAAAAGGACTTTATAATGAAATGTTATCCTTCCTTTTTATTCAGAAATTAAACTGATCATTTTTAAAACAACTCATTACATTTTTTTTCCTTTTGAAATAAGGTATATATATTCATCCGTTCATCACACATAGAGGCTATTCTTGGCAAGATTAATAGTGGAGTCTCCATTGCCCTTCCCCTTAGGCTATAATCATTTAATTAGTCTGAGATTTCATTGGCAATGTTTGAACTTACCACTCTAGCATTAAAATCTTGCAATAAAAGAATGCCTTAATCCAGAAGACCAGTAATTGGATCTTCCATTATTGATGAAATTGCTTCCAATACATCCTTATTAAAAAAATAAGAAATTATTTGGGAGAAGGTATTCACTTTCAGATATGTGGCAACTTTTTTTTTTTTCCCAGTTAGAGCTTTATAATTAACAAATACAATTCTCTCTCTCTCCTCTCTCTGTATGTATATATATCTCTATAGGTTAACAATAAATAACGTATTAATTTGCACATTTCAATAATACTAATGGCCCTCAAGGTGCTTAGGGAAAATTAGAGTCCCTTCTTCTAAAATAAAGGAATTGTGCTCAGTAGTAAATTAGGGATCAAAATTATTATAATGATATCCAGGGGTCACAGCATGAAACCTGAGAAGGCCAGGAATTTGTCAAGATAACTTGCTTTCATTACCAATTTGGCTTTGCCTTATTATGAGCAATGAACTTGGGCAAACACAATAGAAGTGCTTTACTTGCTTCGTGGGGAGTTGTGATGTGAAATTAATAGCCTTAAAACTCTTTGAATGAAAAATTGCTATAAATTCCAAGTAGGAAGTCACAACGCCATTTTATTCTCCAACATATTCCACTTTGTCTTTTCATTCTGGATCATACTTACTGAAAATTTTGTATGTTTGATTTTTTTAGTAGATTCCCTAGAGGCAAAACATCTTATGTGCTTTAATAGATATCATTGCAGATCCATTAGCCTTGAATAAAATTTCCCATAATATCCAAATGTATAATTTCCCAAATTATGTTATCTGTGCTAACTGTGTCCATAATGGGCCTAATTACCTTCTTGCCTATCTCAGTATTCCAAATATTGATCATCATTCCAAGCGTATCATAATGCCCTGTTTCCTATTCATTACCATAGGGCATAATGCAATCTGGCTTTACATTATCTGCTGTCATTTGGGTCTCACTTCTTTTACTGGCAATTTCCAAGTTCTCTAAGAGAAATTTTTTTTTCTTTTAAGTCTCATAAATCCCAGAGTCTTTTATCATTTCCTGAAATCCATGTCAAAATGTTCAATAATGAACTTCTCATTAAGATTCATACATTTACATAATCTCCCCTACTCTGTCTCCAAACACTGTCTATTTTAAAGTGAAACTATCCAGAGAAAATATGGGAAGATTATGTGAGCAAATAAATTCTTTGATTATGAGTATGGGCATGACCCTCCAAGTGTCTTCAAATGTTTGCCAAGGATCGATTACCCTTTAATTTTCTTTACTAAAAATTCTTCTTTTATAACTGAAAGTCAAAATCTTAGGACATGTTTAGATTTCTTTCTTGGACTCAAATTATGTCCAATAAATGTAATGGATAATGAATTCATTCAGCCAAAAATATTTTCATGATAATAAGTAAAATATTTCCTTTTTATTTTCGATTTCATAGATAAGAAAATGTACTATATGGCTCAACTTAGGGGGATAAATAGTTTTGAAATGTACATAACAATATCTGTTAAAACAGATGAACAACTCAAGACAATCCCATTCCTAGACTGATTTGCTTTAATCTCGTTTTCATTTTTTTTCTGTGTTAGGAGAACTCTACTGGACTTAAAACAAACAAATAGGCTAAAATTTGCATTCAGAATATTAAGTAACCAGCATTGGTTCTTGGAAGGGAAATGTGTTTACTTTCCCTTTATCATTAAAGTGATGGGGGGAAAGGACTCATTTGAACATAGAATAAACTGATGTGGGTGGTAAACTTTCCTACCTGTCCCTTACCTGGAGAAACACACCCTGCAGCCTCTTCCCTTCCTCCTTGCCCTCACAGAGCTTCCTGCTCCTTGGTAACACAACCCTGAGGCTCTTTTGCATCACTTTCAAGGATTTAATAATTTAGGCTCTGCCTATAATTACTCACTCATCTTCTCTACATTTCCCCTTCTTTTTATACTAGTCATTCCTTTCACTTAACTTCTCTTTGTATATTAACCTTTTCTGCCATTTCCACCTTATGTGCACATTAAATAGTCTTAGTTTTGTAGCCCTCAAGAACACCTTCATTTGTCTTCCAGTTCCTCCTGGAATAGTGGTAACAAGCTTTCCCCCTGAACACAGGCTGCTCCACGGACTTTTCCCCCTTTTCCTTTTACCCTTTGTATGTCTTGCTTCGACAGCTTATCTTTCTTCTGCTTTCGATCGCTGAGTGATTTATGCCTTCATGTGGGTTGTATACTACAGTACTCTCAAAGTATAATATAAAGAATTCTAATACATTTCTTAAAAAGCATAACTAAAAGGTCAAAGTGTGATTGATATCTTGGAAGGTACCCACAGGAAGATATTTTTACATATATAGAATGGGCACATATATTTTTTAGGGTCAAACATGATTTTTCTACTTTTTGAATGTTTCTCTACCTTTTGTGCCTGATTATACTTGAAAAAAAAAGTCCTCAAATTCTCAATTACTGAGTTCTCTCTAAAACTGACAGAAAGGGAGTTTTTGTTTTGTTTTATGTTAGTGTGTGTCACAATTTCTTCATAGACATTCTTTAAGTGAGCCTTCTATTTAATGTCAGGATGTTAAGACCAAATGAACTTAGCTAACAGTGTTTCCTGGGAATATTTTTGGCTCATGAAGTGTGTGCTCTTATGAGGAATGAAAGAACTATAATAGTAACTAACATTTCTTGTTGCATTATAGGGTATTGTGTTCTTCTAAAAAGGTCACATCATATATAATTTATCTGACCCGAATTAAGCTGCATGTTCATGGTGAGAGATAGCTAGAAAGGAGGGAAGAAGGGCAGGCTGATATAACTAATGAGAATATACCCTAGAGTGAGCATGTGTCTAGGACAAAGCAAGAATCCAGAGAAGTGAAGAGTTCCCTCATTCCAGGAGCATCTTACCACACTGGGTAAGACTCTTGTGTTTCAAGGTTCATATTTTTCTTGTGGGTCTTAGTTAGGCTGCTATAACAAAAATACCATGAGCTGTGTGTTTTATAAACAACAGAATTTCTCACAGTTCTGGAGACTGGCAGTCCAAGATCAAGGAGCCAGCAAATTTGGTGTCTGGTCAAGTCCCATGTTCTGGTCTCACTGAGAACTCACCTGGACAAGGAGCAAACACATTCTTTGGGGTCTCTTTTCATAAGGTTACTAATTTCATTCATGAGGGTTGTACCATAGCTTTCTGCGCATGCCACAGTTCAGTGCCAGAAGAGATGGCACTACATGAATGATGCCTGCTTGTGTTTTCTAGAGGGTTGGTCACTAGTGCGCCTGCTGTACTTGGCCCACTGAGCTGTATATAGGGTATCTGAGGAATTTAGTACTAGAGCATGATGAACAGAACTAATGGTGTTTGGATGTGGGGTCATATGCTGAGGTCCTACGGGCACCTGAATCTCTCCTTTTAAAAGGCTCTATCCCCACTTCCATGTTGGGTCTGTGGCAGGAAGGGTGGTCCTGATGATCTCTGAACTACCTCTGGGGTTATTCTTCCACTGTCTTGGAGAACTGCTCCTGGCATCTGCTGAGATGGCTGAGCCATACTGATCTCCTTATCAAACATTTGCTTGACCACACTCTTTTCATTTCTCCTTACATTTAAGGCAACCAGGAGAAGCCAGGCTGCACCTTCAACACTGTTTATAAAGAACTTCAGCTAAATATCCAAGTTCAACACTTACAAGTTCTTTCCCACAAAACAGCAGAACACAGAAACAATTTAGCCACGTTCTTTGTTACTTAATATCAAGGATAACCCTTTCTTTAGTTTCCAAGTACATGCTCCTCATTGTCTTCTGAGGTCTCATCAAAGTGGCCTTTGTAGCTCATATTTCCACCAACGTTCTGTTCAGGATTACTTGAGTATTCTCTCAGATGAATGAGGCTATCTTTATAGCTGCCTTCCTTTCTTCCCAAGTACTCACCAGAATCACCCTAAAAGGTCCATCCACAGCAGTGTAGGCCTCTTTCTAGCATTTACCTCCAAGTTCTTCCTTCCTTTATTCCTTACCCAGTTCCAAAGCTGCTTCCACATTTTCAGGTATTTGTTACATGAGCATTATTCTACTTCTCAATACTAATTTCTGTCTTAGTCCATTTGAACTTCCATAAAAAATGTCCATAAACTAGGTCACTAGTAAACAACAGAAACTTAATTTTCATAGCTCAGAGAGTGGGAAGTCCAAGATCAAGGTACAGGCACATGCAGGGTCTTTTGAGGACACACTTCCTGGTTTATAGGTGGTCATCTTCTTATTGTATCTCCACATAGAGGGAGGGGCAAGGGAACTTTCTGGTGTCTCCCTTAAAGGCTTCAGTAGGATGACTTGACTATTTTCAAAAGGCCCCACCTCCTATAACCCTCACATTGGGGGTTATGGTTTAAACATGTGAATTTTCGGGGACATAATTAGTCCAAAGCAATGTGTCATGATCCTTAAACACAAAAGTCCATTACTTGTGTTTTTTGACAGAAGAAACTGCTATTTCTTTGAAATAATCATTTTGTATTATCTGCTTTAGGATAAATTAAGGGGATTTCCAATAGTAGCTTTTGATTTCCCTTTACGTTCCTGAGATGTGCTGCCTCAGTACTATATCTCATGTGAATACCAGAACAACACTTGACTGTCTTCCAATTTCTCACTTAGACCCCTGCATGAACAGACAAGGACTTGTCAGTCTACTGGCCTGGCCTGGACTCTCCTTGAGTTCAAATGTTCTTCTCACTTATTTTGATGTTTCATAAATGAAAGACCAAAAACCTGGTTCCCTGAAAGGTGTTCTAATCCAGGTGGTGATCAAGATCTCTCTGAGGGTAATAGAGGACCCACATTTTAGAAAATATAAATGTTTGTACAGACTCCTGAATTTCTCTGGGGTTCTATTTCCAGTGGGGGTCCTGTTATAGCTTCAGTAATAAATTGCCTCTTTAGCATCCACTACTAATTTAATGTTTAAAGCAATCAATACCTATTATGAACACAGTTCTGGCATCAGACCACTTAGATTCATGTCCCAGCTCCACCTATATACTGGTTGTATTAACCGGATTGAGGTTCTTTCCTCTCTGTGCCTCAGTTTCCTCAGAGATAATGAAAGCATCTCCATCATAGAGTAGTTGGGAGATTATCTTTTCAAATATATTTTAATAATGTTATTGTATTTTTTTATACCTTTATTTTATTTGTTTATATTTTTGTGGTGCTGAGGATCGAACCCAGTACCTCACACACGCTAGGCAAGCGCTCTACCACTGAGCTACAGCCCCAGCCTGGGAGATTATCTTTTGATACGGAACTTTGAACATGTTGCCTGACACATAGTAAATAATAAGTATCACCTCTTTCCACACTTAGTGAGCAAAATTTATACCTATCAGGAGCATTATCTACAACCAACAGAATGCCAAGAGGATTTGTTTTTCTATTCATATATTGTTGGTTAGGGTTAGCAACAGCTTTGAATTTTTGCTCTTTACTAAATTTTTTTTCCTTCTTTTTTTTCTTTTTGGTTCTGGGGATTGAACTCAGGGGTACTCGACCACTGAGCCACATCCCCAGCCCTATTTTGTGTTTTATGTAGAGACAGGGTCTCACTGAGTTGCTTAGCGCCTCGCCGTTGCTGAGGCTGGCTTTGAAATCGCGATTCTCCTGTCTCAGCCTCCCTAAGTGCTGGGATTACAGGCTTGAGCCACTGCGCCCGGCTCCTTCTTTTTGTTTTTTATCTTTTCTTTTATGTTATTTTTTCTTTTTTGGTCTATGATTCCTCATCACTTTCGAAATTATTTTCTACCCACTTTGCTTCTATTAATAACCCAAACGTTTTTCATAAAGAAACCAAACACTAAAATCTTTGATGAGAATCATCATGTCTGGGGACACAAGTAAAGAGCTGATGAGTTTTGTTCACCAGCCAAAAGACTCCTCTCCCTCAGACCAAACCATGACACCATCAAAAAATAACGAATCGGACAAGGTCTTGGATTTTTGGGATCATTGAACAACAGGCATCTCTGTGAAAAATATAGTAAGAAAGCTGACATTGCTGCACAGGGAAGGGGTGGGGCAGTTGAAGGTTGCAATGCTGAGAAAAGAGAGCACAGAGTAATCCTGAGTCACTGGACAAGGCCTCAGGCATGAAGTGGGACTTGTCGTTGAAGCCAAGTGTGGTACTTCACCAAGGAGAAAAGGCATAAATAAAAGTTGAGACACATCTACTGGGTGGTATGGATACATGGGAGAACCAAGTGACTAGGTAAAACGACTGTGATGGGGACTGGGCGGAAATAAGCATGTGTACAAAGGAAGACAGTAAGGCCTTGAAATTGGGCTAAGGAGGCAAGATCCAAATCAGGGACAACAGAAAAAACAGAGGCTTGACAGTATTGGTATTTTGAGAAATACAGAAGCAGTGTATAGGATAACTTAAAGAGAGACTGCTATATTTTATGGCAATGAACTCACTCCTCATAATATACGCTATATATTTTAGATTTCTTCCTTTTTACAATTTCAACTTCAGGCTTTTGTGAAATAATTTCTCCAAAAACAGTTTTAGTGTGGTTTTAGCCCTCTGCCCTCACAATGAACAGAACTATTCTCCCCAGTTCTTTCTCTTTTCTCTGAAAAGGTTGCAGACACACATCCCAGTCCACTGGGGAGGCATGAGGTGCTCACGACTGTGTCCATGAGTGAACAGGACAGGTGGCACTGCCTGTCACCCAGGGCTCCCTCTTGATATGGTTTGCTTAGTTGAAACTGCCATGGCCAGACCCCTTACTGTCTCCTCTTAAGCATACTTTACTATATTTTGTTACACATAATGATTAATGGGCAGTAAAACTAATAACATGGGGACACACAAAATAAATGAGGTGGCAAATATGAAAAGGAAGTCCCACTTAATGTTGTTGTGAAATCTGACAACATGCCGGAGTTTCCCTATAACTCAGCTCAAGGAGTCCTTGCCAGCGGGAAACGAGGTTACAAGGAGGTGATATTTCCATTAATAACCTCCCCTTGGGGAAATCCAAGATGTCTTGTACTACAGCTCTTGCTGCATTTCAGTGGAGGGTCAGGGTACGTGTAAATACTGCTTTTCTCCACCTCAGGGAAGCTCCTAGAGAAACAGGAAGAGCATCACAACTTGCCAGCTAGTCTAAACTGGCCCTTTTATCTCCTCCTGGGTTGACATTCATCTTTTTTTTTTTTTTTTTCCTACCTAGCATCCTTTATTTGGAAGGAGCATCCTGATTTTCTCTGGGGTGCTGTGCCTCTCTGACTCTCATTCTGTGGGCCTGTGACCAGTAGATTTCATTACCTTGTTAGGTTCAGGGATAGGATGGTGCTAACTAGAACAAACTCTAGTAGTGTCACCAAGAAGATGTCATCTTCTTTGCTGTTGGGGTTACTGGGAGGATAAGCTTCGAGTTGCTGGCAGTCACCTTGCACTTCCCTAAGAACGAAGTCTAGAGGGAATCAGAACCCGAAAAGTGAGTACCGACATTGAGACTGGGTCCAGTCATGTCTCTATGTAGGTGCTCCTCTGAACTTTTCAGTTGCATGAATCAACAGATTATCCTCTTGTGCAAAAGCCAGTTTGAAATTGATTTCTTTTCAGTCGTGGTCTAAAAGGTCTTGAGTTAATACCTATTCTCCACTCTTTCATTCACATAATGATCTGTATTATCACCACTTGTTTCTATTTAGGTCTGACAGACACTCAGGGAGCAGGGAACATTGTTGGTGAAGGGATGGTGAGTACAGAACTGTCCTCACCTGTGAAAAGTGCATCTGACACTATCGATGCACAGGCATGTTCTATTCTGGTCTATTCCTCGTGGGGTTTATGATTGACAATTCTACAACATTGAGAAAGGTTTTATTAAATTGATCTGTTCAGCCTGACCCCTGACTCCTTTGTGAAGAGACAGGACCATTCCCCAGATCATTAGAAGAATCTACAGACACATGACTAATTGTTAGACAACTTAGAAAAACAGAATGGCTTATGAAAGATAAATAAAATCATTACTTGCTATGGTTGACCAGGGGTTCAGACCACCTATCTATAATTACACTGACTAAATACGTTGTTCTGGATTTTGGAGACATAAAACCAAACCTAACATCACTTTGAAGGCCTGTTCCCGTTGCTCCCGCAGTAATACCCTGGCTATTCTACAGACACCTCACATTCATGAGGAGAGACACCTGCCTCACCAAGAGGGGTGTCGTCTGTTTCTAGCAAATGGTTTGCTTTGTATCAGTGTGTTTGTTTCAGTCTTCTCTTTCAGAGAAACTTGTGCACAAGCTGTGAATTAGCTTTTCTACAAATCGATTCTAAGGAAGAGATAAACTAAATGTAGTCTGGAGTGTTTAACAACAACGATTTGGGGCTGGGGTTTTAGCTCAGTGGTAGAGTGCTTTCCTAGCACATATGAGGCACTGGGTTAGATCGTCAGCATCACATAAAAAATAAAAAAAACCAAAGTTATTGTGTCTATCTACATCTGAAAATATTTTTTAGAAAAGATTTTTGATGTAGGACACATCTTTGGTGTGGAACTGG
Source organism: Geosciurus inauris (assembly GCA_004024805.1). Classification (NCBI taxonomy): domain Eukaryota; kingdom Metazoa; phylum Chordata; class Mammalia; order Rodentia; family Sciuridae; genus Geosciurus; species Geosciurus inauris. The sequence continues at coordinate 18,362 of PVHX01021662.1, forward strand.
CATCGGAAGACTTGGGGTCCAGATGAATCATTCAACCTCTGTGGGCTTCAGTTTCTTGATCAGAAAAGCAGAATAATGAAAAAAAGAGATGATGATGATGATGATAAAAAAGCATCAGATACCCGTCCTAGGCACATTCTAAGAACTTTTACATGTATTAACTCATTTAATGATAAGAGATATTCACTAATGTAATATTCCCTTTTTATAGTGGCAGAAACTAAGGCACAGACCAGTTAAGTCACTTGTCCAAGTGAATAGCAGAGGCAATCCCACAGGTTTTGGTTTATGGTCAGATGGAATAATACATGTACAAAATGTGGTAAAGCCCACTCTACATTCATGTCCTAGGCTGCTATTAATGGGATAAAAGGAGGCATTTTCTTCCACATGTGACACAGATACTGCCCTCACATAATAAAAAAAAAAAAAAAGCTTGTCTCATTGTGAACACCTGTTCTCAAGGAACAAATGATCTATTTGAGAGTCAAAGTGCTGAACTCTAGAGCACCCCAAATCAAGGCGGGGTGCATCAAGATATGGAGGAAGTGCTGGGAATCAAAGGAATAAAAGATGACTCTGGGCTGGACACCTGCAAAACAGCCAGCATCAGACAGAGATGCCCTGGGGACAGAGTGGGAGAGAGTGAGGGCAGGGGCCTTCTGTGGGGCAGCAGCCCACCAATTTGCCCACTGCAGAGTATTCTCAGGGAGTGGGGAGCTGGGGATGAGGTACAGAAATGGGCTGTGCAGGGCAGATGGGACTAGACCAAGAAAGCCCTTATTGCCAGATGGCTAGGTTTGTGGTGGATCCTACTGACGAGACAAGAGTCAAGTCTGTGATCTTGGGTTCAAACACATTGACAAAATACACTGTTTATTACAATGAACCAGGTCGGGGCTTTCCAACCATACCCTATATCAAGTGGGATTCACCTGAGTGTGTATTACCTAAGGACCTCAAATTAGGATGCATATTTTATTCTTGTTAACAACAATGACAACAACAGCTAGTCTTTATTTAGAATTTCTTTTGTGACAGGCTCTGCACATTCTCACAGCAGCCCCGTGGAGAGGGCGGTACCTTTATCCTCTGTTTATAGACTTCAATCTCCCAAAACAGAAGCCTCATTTCTATCCCTCACACTGAAGAGCCCTACTTTACTCTTCATAATTACTTACAATAAGGACAAAAAGATTTCTACAGTATTTTCTAAAAATCATTTATATCAGAAAAAGAAAGGAACGTTCCATTCAATGCTAACACTCCCGCCAAAAAAAAAAAAAAAAAAAAAAAAAAAAGAGCTGTTTCTGTTATTTTAAAATCAACTTTAGAGCAAACAATGTTCCATATTTTTATATCCCTTTCCCTTGTTCTGGGTAAGAGTTTAGGAAGGTGCTTGTGATGCATCATTAAATAGTTTTTTTCCATCATCTGATGACTGAGTTATTGGCACTGGAGATAGCTATGGAGGGAAAAATAAATGTTTATGATGATTTAAAAGACCAATTATAAGCCCCTGCCTTAGTCCTTACTCAGCATCCTGCACGGCATGTAAAAATGGTAATGAAAAAGCATACTACATTTGAAATGTTAGCTGAGTAGAACGTCAGTTTTCAGTTACACTTAAAGAATAAAAAACATTAGGGTACCATTAACAGTTTCAGAGTAATGGAGGCAAAGCAGGATTGTTTTCTATTATTATTATTACTGCCATTAATGGGTCAGAGCCTTCCAAGGGAGTAAAACTGGGGACAATCCAGACACTTTCAATAGAGCATTAACTCTTTCAGGTCAAAAGGGGCCCATTTAGTGGACTGCAGCCATCATCTAATAAATGATACCCTTGTGGCCTCAAAGAATTTATCTCCTGTCTAAAGAGTCTTGCTTACGCATTTCTATTTTCTGTATTCTATCCCAACAAATATTCTGGTAAGAGAAAAAGGTTCATTTGCAGATAATTATTTAGGGAGAGAGGGAATATTTTTTAAAGCAGATAAACAAAAACAACCCGTCACAATGTATCAGTTGCTGCATGGGAATCTGCAAAAGGATAATGAGCCTCATGAAGTAACAGAATTAAGCTGAAAAATTAGAGGCCTAAGATGGAACGATTTTCTTTCAAGGGAAGTAGTTGGTGAAATAATTTTTTTCCTTTGTTCACTTTATATGTGACTAAGAACAGCTAATCCTGTCTCTTTTCAAAAGTTAATGTCAGCTACTAGAATAATCTGCTTTCTTGATTTAATTGCATAGTTTAACCTCTGACATAACCTTTTAATTCACACCATGACAGCCAACCTTCCAGAAAGTTTTTCTAGAAATCTGAGTAACTTCCCCAAGGTAAGGACTGCTTTCCCTCTGTGGGTGCAGAGGGAAACATTCTGTCCAAGATCATCAAACACAACAGCTGCTGTGGGTGGAGAGGAGGCTGGCTGACTACAGGGAAAAGTAGAATTTATTAGAATGTTAGGTTTAAAGTCGGATGCACAACAATGTGAATGTATTTACTCTGCTGAAATGTACACTTAAAAAGTGGTTAAGGTGGTAGATTTTATGTTATGTATATTTTTACTACAATTAATATTTTTTTAAAATGTTGAATGCATGGTTACTAAAAAGGGTATGATATAGAATATCTACCAGATGATGGTTTAGATAATGACAATGTTCAGCTCCATTTTTATTCAAACAAGCCTGTAGAAAAAGAAAACACTGTAAACATTTTGCTGCTTTTTGGTAAATTGAATTGAATTGAGGAAACTGACTTAAAAAGAATACTTGGCTTCTTAAAATGCTAAAGAAAAGTGTCTGGCCATAGCAGGTAAGAATTCTCACATTCTGAAGCCCTTAGTTTTTATATGGAGACCAAATAGTGATTTGAGCAGTGTGGGACCTATATCCAGTCAAGTTCAGGCAATTTTCTTTTAAACTGAAAGACAGTAAAATTCTGATGTTTTAACCCTGATTTTTTCCCTCAAATTATTAAGAAAGTTTCTTCTATCTTGGCAATTTAAGCAACATGATTTGGAGAAACAATTTGACAGCAAGAAATTTAAATACGTTTTACTTTTCTTATTTAAGTCACTGAGATACATAAAGAGGAATGGGCCAAATTGAAAGCATCACTTGAATTAATAGGAACATCTGGCTTCTTAAAATTCTAGGGTACAGTTTCTGGCCATAGGTAGTGTAAGGGTTCTTAAGTTGTTTATCAATAGAATGAAAACAGAGGCTGAGGATGTAGTTCAGTAGTAGAGTGCTTGCCTAGCATCCTAGCATGTGTGAAACCCTGGATTCAATCCCCAGTGTTGTAAAAAAGAATAAAAACAAAGAGATCTGGAAGGTTAAATAACCAACCAAGTTCAAACACATATCATTTTGGATTATTTTCCTCCAGAAAGAAATATAAAGTGAAGGTGGGGGAGGGGAAACATCATCATTCAATATTTCTTCTTTTATGTAATTTATTTCAATATGAGTTTTCCCCTTTATATCTTGAAATGATAATCTTTGCTTATATAACTTCACTAATGCTATATTAGAGTTGCGCTGCATGATCAAATAAAAAGAGGTCCAGGGGTCGAGAAAAGAAAATTTGTTTAAACAAATATCCTTGATAATTAGAAATCTGATGGGAATTTTTCTATGAGGCATACCAAAGCTATTGGTGTGCAAAAGTTAGAGCCAGGAAGCCACACAAAGGGAATTAGCTTTCTTTTATCCTCAACTTTAAATAGAAGGCATTCTTAACCTATTCATGCATTTCAGAGGCAAGTAATATTTTTAATTCTTTAATTAAAATTATATTCTATAAATTTTTTCTTCTTTATTTTATAAAAAAAAATAGACCATTTAAGTGTATACACATTGGCCAAGAGGTTTGTCATATGAAGATGAAATGGTTTTGACTTGCTGGTTAAGATAAGACAGTTGCCTGTGCTTAGAAGGTAGGTTATGATATCTTGAAAAATTTAAGCATTGACATTCTAGAGAAAGTCTCTTAGATCTTGTACCAATCAGTCTTTGACATAAAACATATATTTTCCCAGCTTAGGGAAAAAAGTGAATTTCTTGGTTTGTTAATAATTCTGGATATTAAGAGTGTGCTTGGGACCTTGGGACATGAAGACCAGGGAAAGTGCATGTGGTTCTATTGTGTTGGTCTCTGGATTCACCCTGCTCTTTGGTCATACTCTGTTCTTCATTTCCAAATAGTATTCAGTACCTGCTCTGCTAAAGCAGATGTTTATTTAGCACGATAAACCAGATGCTTTCAGGCTTGTCCCTCTTTCCTGCACCTGTCTGAGATCCCATCATGGAAACCTACACCCTCCAAATGTTTATGGCTTTGCTTTATCGCTGACTTTGCCCCTCCCCAGCAGTCCAGCAGCCACTCCAATTTAAGAAGCCCTAAATATTGTTGCCAGCGGTGACATAAGAGCATCGAGATTGGTGGAGCTCAACTAATAAAAAGGCTTTCACAGCGATTCAGCCTTTGCTCATAAGTAAAGTTAAAATTTATGGCTTTTAAAATACTGGATCTGGAAGAGGTCAGGTTAAACGGCTGCTAGTAATAAAAGGAATCAATACACCACAGCATCTTGAAACAGCCAGCAAACTAAATAAACACTTCATCCAAATCCACTTGGCCCTGAATTAAAAGAACATAAAATACTGTATTTATTTGGTTTGCTTCCCATCCATCAAGAGCTTACTTCTTTAGATCTCAACAAATTCTACCCAAGACAAGTATCAAATGTTTGTTATCCAAGTGGCAATTATAGGACCTGTCAAGGCCCAGGGTAATTAACTAAGTGTTAACTTTATCAGGGAACCACTTGTAGATTACCAGAAACACACAAACAAGACACACATAGCCTGGCTTGGGAAGACAACAGATTTTCTGATACTTATTTACAAAACTGATGTGGGAATTTGATATCCTCTACTTTCCAAAGCCCTCCCCTAGGAGAAAAAAAAGAAAGGAAGAAAAGAAAAAGGCTTTCAATAGTCCTTTCTTCCATGCTGAATTCTGAAACTCAATCTAGATTTTAGAACAAAAATTAAATCATTTGCAATAATGAACAAAGTCACAAATCTGAGAACCAAGAACAATTGTGAATTACATTGAAAAGGAAAAAAAATGGTGAAATATGAAAGGAGGACACATCAAGTCTATCCCTTTAATATTCTTTTCCCTCACTTAAAATTATCCAAGACACAAAAATGTCATCTACTTTTCTTTGGTAATAATTTATTAATCTGTTAATGTTATTTCTATGCTCCAAATTTCATGCATGGGGGAAAAGGGGGTGGTAATTGTATTTTGTCCTAAAGTCACCTTTTCCCTTGGAAAGGTGCATTTCTCATATGCATTATATGAGAGCTATTTATGTCAGGGAGAGGCCACTGCTCTTCATGCTTTCAGACAGAAGAAATCCTAACACAAAGGAACACTTTTACCCCTCTCTAATAGCTTATGATTTCAGATTTTAAATGTAATTTTGCTTTCCATGGCTTAGCACAAAGTATGACTCTGAATGAAAATAAGTGATCACAATTTATAGATGTTACAGATAAAAACAGGATACTGATTTTTTGCATCTTTAGGATATATTTGTACAGCCTAAAGATTATCCTGCTAGGGATAACCTTGCTGTTTCCAAAACCAGCTTTACGGTCAAAAACACTGGAGAAGTTACTTCCCAGAATGCACTTACTTCTCTTTGGTTTGGTTTGTGTGTTAGACAATGGAGAATGTTCATTGTAGGGAAACAATGTCCCCTCTCCTGAAATGAGACTGGCTGAGCCACTGAAATCGGCCTTCCCCTTGGAGGAGTCCTGTCTACCATAAAGGGACCAGAGGAAGATTCTCAGAGTTTCACACTGTAAAACTAGCCTGAGGCAACTCTAACATGGAAACTTCATAAACACAAGCAGTGATCTAAGGAGAAAGTCTGTTCAAATGAGAAGACATCCATTTCACTTGCTCTTTGGACACAATGATGTTTTAATAATGCCATTGTGAAATTATGGCAAGTGCACACAATTAAGAAGACAGAAACATTAAAATATGGAAGAATAAAATGAGAGAACCTAGTCCTAGATGAAATATATGAATAGGAGGGCCCTGGAGTGGGTTAGTTAACATCAGAGGCAGTGAAATGGCAGGAAGACAGGCGAGTGCAATTCCTTCGCCCCCAGGGTACAGAGGTTGTGGTATCCAATTTTGGGGAAATCAGAACGAAATGTTTGAAAAGTAAACAAATTTGAAATATGACCAATTCTGGCAGCAGAAGCAGAAGTTGCACTGGCAGCAGTACCACTTATTTGGGCAATGTTGAGTTTTGGGGAAAAGTTGGTATAATTAAACAAGTTGGGGAATGAATAGCTGTTTTAGAGTTTTCTAGCTCCCTGAAGTTCTGGATTAGAATTAAATTGAAGCTTCATATGGAAATAAGTGGACAAAATTTTGTGTTCTATTGTAGGAGACTTTTAGAAAAAATTAAATTCATTTGTTTATTGTGGAAGAGGTGCAACTTAGTCTCATGTGTGCTCAGCAGTTGCTTTATTCATTTCTCATTAAGTCTCACAGGCTTCTCCCACAGCAGCTAACTCAAAAGATTCTTAAACAGCAAGTCTCCTATTCCTGTGTATCATCCCTCATTCTCAGATCCTTCAAATTATTTCCTGGTTTTCTCCTTTCTCAACCTTAAAATGGTCTCTGTTCTTTGCATCATGTGCAAGGGACCTTTCTCCTTTCTCACCTATTAGCTGTCCTGGTTCTCTCTTTATTACTCAGTGTCTAAAAACTCACTCTTCACTGAAATCATTTGAGCCTTTTGTATTTAAAAGACCCTGTGGGTCTTCTAACTTCTGTCCTTGCTGTTCTTTAAATGTCACGTTGGGGGACCTGGAGGTGTCATCCAGGGATTTTCTCCTTGGTCTCTGTGTTCTCTGCCATCTGGCTTCCAGTTCCAAAGCTTTCCCAGTGCTCCAAGGTCACCAATTGCCTCCTAATTGCCAGAACCAATAAACTTCTTTTGGTTTCTATGTTGTTTGATCTCTTCACGGCACTGGATACCTCTGCTTAACCCTTCCTCCTTGAAATCCTATCCTCCCTCTGCGTGCAAACATGGTGCTGCCTGGTTCTTCTCAAAATATGTCTATTGCTTCTCAGGCTCCTTTGTCAGTGCCTGTGCACCTTCTCCAGGGTTTAACCCTCAACTCAATGCTCTTTATCCACATTTCCCCCCTGGTCATCTGTTTCCAGGATTTCTGATCAGCTGATCAAATTTCTCCTTTAGCATTCCCTGTTGAATTGGGGAGAAAGTACGAACTCCCAAGGCCTTGACCTGGTCTCTCATACCCATTATCTTTTACTTCTCTTCTTCTTTTGCTCTTCCACACCTATTTCAATTCTTACACCTAGTTCAATTGCCATTTTCTTACACCTAGTTTCAATTCCACACCTAGTTCAATTGCCATTTTGAACTAATTGTACTTCAAAGACGGCAGCTCTTTCTCTCCTATGGGCTTCCGCATAGGATTTCTTTAGGATTCTCTTTTCTCTTCATGGGCCACCTCTTACTCAACCTTAATTTCTTACACAGTAGTTCCATGAGGAATCCTTTCCTAATTACTTTTATGGCAGAAAAGAAGAGAAAAGCTGGTAAGTCTCTCATTTCTATTCCATTAATGTAATAATGACTAGCATTTAATAGGTGCTGAGCACTGTACAGTACTCACAAGTTTAATCCTCATCATAACTCTTAGATACAAATGCTGTTATCACTGTCATTTATGTAGGAGGAAATTGGGGTGCAGAGAGGTTAAATACTTCGCTCGAGATTAACAAAGTTGGGATTGGAACCCATGCACTAAACCACCACAAAGTATAGCCATTCTAATGGAGCATTCATCGTCTTTATATTGTTAGAATATAGGTCTGTCTTCCTTACTAAACCTTCAGCTCTGAAGACAGGAAGGAAATCATGGTCACCTTTGATCAATGCCTAACAGAGCAGACATGCACCAATATTTGTGAACTTTCCTGACTGAAGTTTAGAAGGTTCATCTTCTTTGATCCTTATGGCATGAATTCTTGTTTAATTGTATTTCTGTTGTTGCAAATATGTGGATCACTCACATATAACAACTAACATATATGGAGATTGTCCTAAGTGCCAGAAACTGCTAGTTGTTCTGAAGAAATCATCTAAGTCCAGTGTCAAAAAGAAGGTCAATATTACTTTTATTCATATTCCAGTGTTAAAGAATCTGAGGCTCAGAATGAATACGGGTCACACAGGAGCCAGCTGTGCTGCTAGGACTCACAACCGGTCTGTCTGACAGCAAGTCCGTGTGGTTAACCACGAGTCTATAGGTCTCCCCACCAGGATGGCACACTGTCTAACAGTTGGAGTCCCTTGGGCTTCTCCTGTCATAGATTTCATATGTGGCTATGAGGCAGAGCTTTCTGTATGGGGGTTGACTGGCAGCTACTACAAGCCACATTATGGAGTTCCTCTTACTTCCATAGAAGTGTTCCCAACCTTTCCAACAAGGGCCATTTGTGTGACGGCGGGCGCCACCTCCTTCCCCTACTACCTTGCCCCTCACTGCCAACTCTCTTCTGCCATCAGCTCCTCCACAGCTATGCTTTGCTCAGTCTCCTTTGTCTTCTTTTAAATTCTTTCAAAAAGCCTTTTCTTGGTGAAGCTTTTCACCAGGTATATTTGTCCTTTCTTCTATCCAGAGTGAATTAGAAAAGAAAAAGGAAAATACCACAAATACTGTATAAATACCAAGGAACTGGAGGTCTTTGAGATTTAGCTACCTTTTCAGAGACTGCATTTTCTCTCTGGGTTGTTTGCCAAGACTTTCCTAGCACCAGACACCCTCTGGCTTGCTGCAGAGGGAAGGAACGGCAGGCAGAGAGAGGAGGTGCTGAGTGCTCTCCCCTGGCATCTCCACAGCTCCCCTGCCTGTTTCTTTCCAGCAGGAGTACCTTATATCAGCAATTAATGTATATTATGTGTAATGCATTGTATACATTACAAATTTTCAGAAAGAGAAAACCTACATGAAGGCAAAAACAGCTTCAGTTACTTGTATTAAGACCATCTCTAATGATTTCTCCAAGTAAATAATGACAATGTCATGAACACACCTGCAGACAGCTCCTGCTTTTCATAATGAAAACACCATTCTCATAATACCCAGTGATCTATGCCAGCATTGGAACAATAGGTCTGATACGAAAGAGTCCATGTGAAACTTCTTTCCTCTCATTAGGACACGTAATTGAACTTTTAATCTAAAGCTCTCTATTTTCTATGGATGAAATTTAGAATTTAGTGTTATAAACATCAAAGACTCCAAATTTTTATGCTATTATGAAGCCACCATTATAGTTTTTTAGTAATATAAAGCAGGATCTCTTAAATAAATATTTTGAGGTACAACATATAAACATATTTCATGACCTTGTTAAGAATGTGCTTTTCAGACACTAATTTCTCTTTTCATTATGTTTCTTCTCCCCATATACATTGTTAATTGTATTTTCAGTGTATGGTAAATACAAAGGAAGTTTTTGCTAATCTGTGAAACTCAAGAGGTTTTTTGTTTTGTTTTTTCTCTCTTTTCAATAGGGTTCTGAAAGGAGACTAACAGTGTGCCTTGGGGTTGATTTGTGATTATACATTCTCTATTTATTCATTTCCTTTTTAAAGGGTCTGTAGTTACCCTATAGTCTGCAAGCATTACTCACATCTTTTCTCTTCTTATGTTTAAATGTGTATTCAGACAATACACAAGCAGTTGGAAATCTAGAAATAAGAAGAAATAAAACTAAAAGTCCTTTGAAACCACATGCTATTCTACTAGAAAATAATAAAAATTGAGGAAATTATAAATTGCCTGAATAAAGAATATTTTGTGAAGTGACAATTCTGCATTTGATCATAGCTTTCTGAAACTGTTTGAAACAGAGGTCATATTAAGACATTCATATTATAGGCGACGTGTTGGAATTCCAAGAAGAGAAGATGCTATGGACAGTCTGTAGTCACATCATGATGTCTGAGAAGGATGTAAAAGTTGCTGACTGATTACAAATAGTGAATTTAATAAAAGATGTAATTAAAAAGTCAAAGATGTTCCAGTATAGACCCCTAAGTAACTTCAGATAGATATTAAGTAGAAATCACTTTTTAAAAAAGTCACTGAAAGGCTGGAAGTGTAGCTCAGTAGTGTAGTTCTTGCCTAGCTTGCAAGAGGCCCTGGGTTCCATCCCTAGTACCACACACACATACAGATACACACACACACACACAATAAATCAACCAAACATTCCTGTGTAAATTTAAGAATAGGGGAAGGGGGAAAGGAGGGATTAATAAAAACAAATGTTATATGCCATGCATTTATTTACTAAAAAATATAGCAAAAAAACCTCTTAATTCTAGGATGAGGAAAATGACCATGGTTTACAGTTTGTTCTTCAATAATATTAAAAGTAGTTGTAAAACAATATTATAAAAGTGCTTGAAGAATGGAATATTTTCCCTCATATATCAGGGAATGAAATCAGTTGGCCAATTATTCCTACAAATTTTCTGTTTCAGGTATATAGTACATCCTAACATCGATCTGCTATAGAAAAAGGATGTGAACATATGTATTCATCCCCCCAAAAGAACATAGACATTAAATTCTCTTGAGAGACTGAAATATTTATAGAAACTAAAGGTAATAGTAGCTTATCTAAGATCTAGATACATCTATGAGGGAAAATTAACTAATTTTATAAATCCATATGTGTCCCAATCTAGACAATCTGAGTCAGTAATATGGATAATACAAGCTGGGGGCCA
>PVHX01021663.1:0-29232 GCA_004024805.1 Geosciurus inauris
AATTTCTAAGAAATTTAAATTCTTTGTAACCATAATTTGCATAGATTTTTCAGATGGTGTAATGTGAGATGAAGAAAAAACAATATACAAAACCTTGATGATATGAAAGCAAATGGCTGGGAGGGCTCTTGGATTGTATGGTCCATAAAGAACTCTTAGTAATACTACCTGCCGAACAAGCCAGCCATGCATAGCTCTCAGTGGAGAATACTCCATATTGACCATTGTGTATCAAATATCCTAAAAGATGGTATGATCTTGCTGTTTACAATTGAAATCATTTCTGATTTATGGGCATTTCTCATATTGAATATTTTTAAACTTATTTCCTTTTGTATTTATTAAGATCTGTTTCAGAGACTTCAGTTGCACATAAATGGATTATGTTTGCCAATCTTACATTTCTATTATCTTCATCCTAATTGTTATGTGTTCTTTTTCCTCCCAATTATATGTTTTATGGTTATCAGAAGTCTTCCTTTTAAGTTAGGAACTTTATTTTAAAAACATATTACGTTCTTTACTATTGTACCTTTGCTTCAATAAATATGTTTTTGCCTTCAATTTGATTTTCTTTATGCCTTCTGTTTTCTTTATGTCATTGTTCCACTATCTCCTTTGAATCTTCTACTGATTAACCAGTATATTTCCATTTAGTGCTGTGGGTATCTCCTTCTCTTTGGGTGTTGTACTTTTTTCCAGACTTGATATTTTTTGTCACTCTGTGCTGTGTTTTTGATTATTGTTCATGGTTTGTGTGCTTTGAGTCCATTCCCTTTCCTAATGTTTTACTCACACTTTGATATTTTAGTCCAGATTTTCTATTTGACTTCTTTTTGCTGCAACTGAGAAATTTTTGTTGTGCCTTCCACAGTTATGATTTGACAAATGGGCATTTTGTTCAAATCTGTAATTTTCTCTAGCCTGGGGACCTGATGAGCTGAATGGAGAGCTTAACTAAGGGAGTATCTTATAGTATGGGGACTATGCTCTCACTTATAGGACTTCATCAAATGTTTGGTGTGAGAGCTCAGTATACTTGGTTGGAGGATGGTCACAGTTCTGTAGATGTGTCCTCTGAATCTCTGGATCAGCTCTCTGTGCACTTTCATTCCTCTTTTGGTATCAGCCCTGGTGTGCACATCTTCTATTTCATGTGTTTCTCTTTGCTGACATTTCAACCACTCCCTAATCAAAAAATAATACCTACTTAGTTTTCTCTTGACCTATCTGTGAATATTATTGAGAAATATCAGAATCTGGTCTATTCTGCAGCATGACTTATTTGAAATGGGGTAGAAAGAGGAATTTAGCCATGTCACATACCCACAGTTAGTGGCAGAAACTAAAGATTTTTTCTTTAAGCCATTGTATCATGTTCAATTAATTGTTGGTGATTATTTCTGATGCATTTGCTGGAATTTGTGCTGTTGTTCATTATACTATAGCAACTATAGATCTCTTGTTATTCTAGTTTTTTCATTTACACACATACAAACAGAGTCAAAACCAAACAACAGTGAAACACTGTTATGCAGAAAATATCTTAAAATAGGTGAAGAGTAAAGCTTTCTGTATTTTCTAAAATCAATGCCTGGTATGTTTATTCATTGGACATGCTTTATGTTTATCCTATTTCTTAAGAAAATAAAAATCAAAATGACTTTTTCAAAAATAAAAAGCATTTGATTCATTTGGTATTGAGATATTATACACAAATAAAATATACCAATGAACTGCAGAATAAAAGAATTTCTTTGAAAAGAGGAGGAGAGTAAAAAGTGACCTTTATAACCCATTCAGAGTTATTTCTCTCTGAGCTGTGTTATGTTCTACCAATAATGTAGAGTCATATCACTTTGCTATGGTCTCACTGTCCTCTTTATATTTTTTGCTTGTTTATTATGTATCTAGGTAGCTATAAACTATGTACCCTAAGTATAAAATATTTGTGGCTAATATTGAATCACAAATTCCTACTAAAATAAAGTTGAAAATTTGGAAACTATTTTAGAGCTGAGTCAAGAGAAATGGTATTCTATAATCAATTTTGTGTACAGTTTATCTTCTATCATGGGACCCCAAGAGATGGTCTTCTAAGGGTTAGAGTAAGTTCTACTCTAACCCCAAGAGTAAGAACTTATCATACTGCATGCATGATGCTGCAATGCTTCAAATCTCATTTTGGCATTTAAGTAAAGATATTTGCTAAATATGGAAGTATCAACATTGCATAAAATTAACTTATTCATTCATCTGATAAATATTCACTAAATTCCTACCATGTGGTAGAAACTCTCCTAAAGATGCTCTGATGAACAAGGTAAAATCATTTTCATTATAGAACTTTTGGTTAGATTTCAGGAGATGAATAATAAGCCTGTGAGAAAAAAAATAAGTAATTACCTAATTGGGTTCTTAGCAAGCACTCTCAAATTTAACCATTTACCATTTATCATCTCAGATTTAACCATTTACCATTTCTACTTAGTCATTGCTCATCTGAGATCTGAGTCTTTATGTGAGTGCAGGCTAATTGCTGACTTGTGCCTGAATTGTGTGCTCTGAGTGACAGACCCATTCACACTCTGCTAAGCTCAGAAGGCACCACTATGCATAAAAATGCATAAAGAGGACAAAATGAATAGGTGAAGCTCCAAAGATTGCCCCATTTGCTACTACACCATCTAAAGAGAGGAATAGCAAGTACAATTTAAAGGCTGACCTCCATGGTAGATTTTCCTCTTGCTTCTAAAATAGCTTTTGTTCACACAGCTGTTTGCAGAACATTTCTTTATATTCTACCTTGCTTTTTTATCTTAATATAGGAGCATGTTCTATGCTTTGAGCCTATTAATAAAGCACCATAGAGTTTCTCTGACCTTGATTCCTTATAGAAGAACCCCGAAAGGATTGTCAGTGCAGCTTCAATAGCTGGCTTGAAATATTAGCTGTCTCTACAAGGCAAGAAAATGTACCATGAGTTTTGCTAAATTTGGTTTGGACATAATGCATTTTTGTCCAATTCTTCAGACCACATATACTAGCATTCACTAATTGATAACCATATTTGCAATAACAATTTTTTTCCAGGCCTGAGATGTGAAACAATTTAAGTTTCAAGGACAAATTGGCAGAGAGATGAATAGATCAGTATCTTTTAAAAGAGATAGTCTTTATAAAAAGCAGAAAATTGGGTTATAATTCTTTGAGCTAGTACTCTAAATTATAAATATTTTTTAAAATTATTATAAAATTTTTGTTTAAATTTGAATGGGCATTGACATATTCCATGGTAATGATACCAACAGGAAAATACATTGCTTACAAGTCTGGGGGAAAAAAAGATTGAAGCATACATTCAATTCATCATGTCTAATTAAGTGTACTGAATTATCAGTTTCCATTGTTATAAGTGTCATCTCCTTTGATGATATTGGTCACATAATAGTAGACTGTCACAATCCCAGTTGTCTGTGGGTCTGTGATTGATCCATTTTTGACAACAAAGAAATGTTAACAGGGCTTCATGGTGAAGCAGTCACTGGAAAAATCCCTTTCACAATGTTTTACCTAATTGTGGAGCACTACCATCACCACACATGATATAGCAACACGATTAAATTTCTTCTTGCTCACATTTAGTGGGACCTATGGGGGTGTGCAGAAATCAATGGGAGATCAGGAGCCTGGAAAATTACATACTTGAAGAATTAATGAACTATAATTCTGTATTACATTCTCAATCACTTCGCGCTTCCTTTTCATTAATAGAACTAAATTGGTTTTCCATAGACAGGGTACTTTTTAAAATGCAATCATGCACTTGCTCAGATAAAAAAAAAAATGTTACCTGCTTTTCAGATCGGGTCTTGTTCTATCATGAAACATGTCAGCAGGAAATTTATAGAGAAGAACTTATCTATTGTGTTAACTCGACCTGTTGAAGTGGCTTGAAATCAGCCTTTAAATCCCTGGCTAGAAATTGTAACTGTAATTTCCCAGTTCTTGTTCTTTTTAAGAAGAAAAATGTTTTTGAGTTAGATAGTGTTCTCTAGTAGAGTGATAATCAAGTGTTCTCTGAATAAAATGGATATCTTCTCATAGAAAATTTACATATCAGAATTTAGTTAATATTAAGAATGCTTTTAATATCCTAATAAGTATCTCAGTTGCTTCATGTTATTTCCAGGACCTTATGTCTGAAAGTCTTTGGACATAGTGTGCATGGTTTGAAAAATGAACGTCTAAACTTTAAAAATCTTTAAACTCTAAGGCAGAACATTTATAAACTCAAATTAAGATTTTAATTTATTTAGCAAGGATTAGTGTAGCTAAAGAAAGTAGTTCATCATGCTAGGCATTTTGGAGATATTGTTTTATAATTATGCGCTATATTATATCATGCTGTGTGTGTTATACATATGTGATACATGTATAATGTATATCTATGAACATATATACTCTACTTCAAAAGCATAATGAGCCAGTGGCAGTGTAGCTTTGTAAAACTGAATTCTACCAGAATTCATATGTCAGAAACAATTTCACTAATTTTTGGCAATATTATATACACATGTCTCATATTCTAGTCTTTAAGAATCAGGTCATATTGCTTTCTAAGTTATTCTCTTTTAAGTCTTATAGTGATAAGAAGATAAATTGTGAAAGTGCAGAATATAATACCTTCTTGTAGATTAATCAAATCCAAAGACTTTTATGCTTCTACACTCTTACTATTGTGTTTTAGTTCCATGATATGAAATCTAAAATCAAAATTCAGTCTGAATACAACTATTGCATCTCAAATAACAGAATCACATAATAGCCAGTACACAGTTTTTGATATTAAGTAAGTCATAATTTGGAAATGAATTATTTAAGGTTGGTTTCTCTGAATGTGATCTCTTACTTTCTTTCATGAAATTATAATAATTTGTTAGGTTTAAGCTTCTCACTTATACAAACTGAACTGTATTTCCTGCCATTAAGTCACTTTTCATTTTATTTCTTTTAATCAAGTCCTTTTCTTTTTCAATCTTCCTTTCATTACCAAAGATTCTAATGACAATCAGATCAACTGCACCCAATACATTTTCCATTTTTTTTTTTTCTTTTTGGGGGCGGTTACCGAGGTTTGGCACTCAACCGCGTAGCCACATCCCTAGCCTGATATTGTATTTTATTTAGAGACAGGGTTTCACTGAGTTGCTCAGAGCCTCGCTGTTGCTGAAGCTACCTTTGAATTCATGGTCCTCCTGCCTCAGCCTCCCAAACTGCTGAGACCATTTTATTTCTATAGCTATTTATTATTCAATTTTTGCATTATTTTTCAGTTATTGTGATTTTTATGGGTTACATTTATGAATGTTATTTTTGTTTATCTTGGTGCTCTTTTCAACTGTAAAAATTCTTGAAAGTAAATACATTTTGCTGGTATATCCAACTTTCCTTATCAAATGGTTTCAGGTTATAGAAAAGTCCTCATCTGTCAGGAGAAGTGATTGTACCCAAATGATATTGTAAAATCACCATGTGAATCAGGGAAAATGCATATAGATTTTTTCAGGACAGTTTAGACATAGAAACTCAGAAATGATATTTCTACACCCAAAATAATGATATAAAGGTCAGATATACACACACATAGAGACACACACACACACACATATACACATCCGAATCCAGCCCTGGCCCGAAAATTAGTGAAGTATTTGCATCTCTTATTTGCTCATATATTTTTTTAAAGAATTTCATGAGTATTGCATCTAATTAGCTGAGGTATATAAAAATCCAGCAGAAAGATACCAGAATTCCTCGTGAAGGTAAACAGTATAGATAAATGAAGATCAGATTAAATTTTAAAGTTAAACATAATTTAAACACTTTTTATTTGGTCTCATGGGAAAATACAGTTTTCATGTCTCACTGAAGGTGTGAAACTCCATATCAGACAAGCATGCATGTAATATAGTAAGCATAGCAAATTCATAATTTTCAAAATATATTCACAGAAATACTACAAAATAAATACTGTTGTCTGTATTTTTACAGATGATGAAACAGCCCTAGCCAAGTTATCAAAATAGCCAATGATGAGATTTGAATTCAAATTTTCTTATTCCAACTGTAGGACAACCCCTTGCTATTGATGTAGGTGGTATATGTCAAATTGTTGTAGTCCCTATTGATATTGCTTGTGGGAAGGGGAGTAATCTACTTAAGTATATTCCATAAAAGACACACTAACTTTGTGATGAACATCTAGATTTCTTTTCCTAATTAACATCATCTATATCTAATAATATTAACCCACTGTCTATGCCATTTCTCCTCTCTGATGTTATCTTCTCTTTATTTGGTGATATCTGTGAATACTTAATTGTATATTGACTTCTAAGGTTTCCATTTGAATTTTCAATTTTCTTAAGGACAAAGGCTACTATGAACCTCCAAAATTTGCATCTTCTTTATAATTCTGTATACTGAAAATCTAATGTCCTTAGCCTCTCCTAATCACTCACTCACTACTTCAGATCAGATATCAAGTTATGTAATTTTGCCTCCTACATAGCTTTTGAATCTACCCAGGAAGCTTTTCCTAATCTCCACTCTAACTGGCATTGCTTTTATCCTGTCATCTAAACTATTGCCAGAGCTCCCCTAGTGCTCTCCCTGCCTCTATAGTCTCTCCCTTTAAATCCATTATCCAAACAGACACTAAAAAATTGTTCTAAAATGCAAATTAGACCAATCATTAGCCTTCTTTTATTGAGTTCCTATCAACTAAAAATCAATTCTAAGCTTCTTAGGGATATGCAACCATCTAAATCCTATCACCACTTGCCCCTCCAGTTATTTGCTCTTCCACTTCCCATTCCCTCTCAACTAAACTATTTCCTTTAGCAATCATAATAATAACCTATAATTGAGAATTTTGTTTGCTAATGTGCTCAACATTTTGTTTGTATTCTAAGACTTAAGTTTTATAAACCTTTGAATAAAATGTAAAATTATGTTTTGTAATTAAGAAAACAATAGCCATGCCCATTAAAAAATAGGTTGGCTCAATGCCATTCAGTTGATAAGTGTCAGGGCATGTATTGGAAATTAAGGCATCTGATTTTAGAACTCTTCTCTAGACCAAGCTCTGAGTTTCTTGTACCTATGTCTTTGCCCCTGCTCTTCCCTCAGTCTAAAAAGGGAGAGCTTCCAAGAAAACTTGTATTCATTTCTTAATTTTTTTTATTTTGACAACTCTTTCACAAAAGAGTTAAACTTCAGGGAGAAGATCTATAAGCTATCTTTCATTAGTTCTAAGATGAACATACTTCACATTTTTAGCTTTCTAAAATCAGAATGTGTCTTACAATCGATCTATGATATATCATTGTTTATTTTTCAGAATTTTTCTTTTTAGTGGTACATAAAATTATTATTTGTGACTTAGAATTAAAGAGTTAAGATTGGATGAAATGTGGCAAATTTTAGAGTTGCACATTAATTTTGACCAAGTCCCTTGAAGGCTAAAACAAAACAGAGAGCATGTATTTCACAGACCTGAGAAAGAACATTCTGAAGGGAACACATCTGAGGGAAGAACACTCATGGCTCCTCCTAGGGCTTTCTAACTTCAAGGCATACAGATCACCTAAGAGAAAAGAGAAAATGTAGATCATGAGACCTCTTTACCTGAGGATCTGATTTCATAGGTCTAGGGCAGAGATCAAAAAAATCCTCATTTTAATCAAACATCCACAGGATTCTTATTCAGGTGGTCCACACTTGGAGACCTGCTGCCTTCATGAATGCAAAGCCATTTTTAGTAGTAAGTTCTCAAATGGAGATTAAAAATGAGTATGGATTGACCTAAGGGATAAAACCAATAATGTCTTCATTCTATGGCAAATGCAAAGGAGTGATATTCACAGGCTCTTTGTGTAGCATGTGATGAAAGAAAAAGTGAGGACATAATCTGAAAACATCTCAACATAGGTTTAAGAAAACCAAAATAAAACATCCTTAACATACCATTTGTGTCTAAAATAATAGACACAAGAAAAGAATAGATTATTCACAAGCTCTACATCATTCAGGCAGCCTTTGCAAGACAATTTTTTACATATGCATGTATTTAATGTGTATTTCCCATGTGTGTATATTTTACTAGACTGAATCTAGTAGGGCACAGATTCTGTCTTCATACCCTCAGGGTCTAGCCTAGTGCCTGGCATGCTGTAGATGACCACACTGTCTTTCACACAAAGCGTTTCATAATAAATGCTGTACTTCCTTGAGTACACTGTTTAAACACTGCGACCTGAAGTAATCAGCCCTGAGGACTATTAAAATATTTATATAATTTAGCTTTTCCTTTGATAAAGCCATTTGTAAGTCATATTCAATATTTCTCTTCTGTGTTATTTTCCTCAATAATGAATCTCTTCAATACAGCTTGTGCTGTTGTCCCATTACAAAAATAAACATTTGCTTTCTAGTACTTTTTTCTGTGGGGGCAACTTTCTCAGATGTATTAATAGCATTTCTCTGACTTTAATTTATTTTTAGCTCATTAGCAACTTTAAGTACAAATTTTAGTTTGACTTATTAAGTCAACTCTGTCATTTTCTTTCATTATTAAAGCAATATAGCTGGATGAATATGAGAAGGGAAATATTTCATCATGTGTTATCACAAAGTAGTTCATTAAATCATGGAAACTTGTTACCTCAGTTATGTACTTACCCTATGAATATAGGATCAATATATGCTATATGCTTAACCTACAGAAAATTTAAGATAAGATTTTTGATAATCAGTGTAGGAAGTTTTCAACTAGAAATAATCATTTGGGACCTGAAGCAAAGGGACAATTCTCTACATTTTATAATATCTGTGACACTAACCTTTTCTCTCTTGTACTCTGTCAACTTATTTACAAAGTCAAAAATTAGAAGAGCCATTTCAACTAAAAGGCATCAATGAACTGATAGTTCTGTATTTTGGTGTGCTCAGTGCACAGTAAGATTCTTCCAAACCAGGCAAGAAAACTTGAGTTATGTTCATCATACTTATAATATAGCTAATGGGTTTTATTATCTTGTAATTTTTTAGCAATGTTCCTGTAAGAAGTGCATATGATGATGTAATTAACTAGTCTCACTCTTCTATTATGTAGGGCCATCCTTTCCCAAAACAGTAAGGATGAATGATCATTTACTGGGATTAATATTGGTGCATTTGTGCATTTTAAAATAACATACCACCTTTAAAGCAGTGACCTCTGCTTTAAATTCAGGATCTAGAATTTTGCTGGTAGCAGAGACAGGATAATAATAATAAAAAAAAACTCACCTATAATTTTTCTGTCCTTTCAAATTTTTAAAATTCTATTGTGTTATATCTGGAACATCAAAAAACAAAATAATTTGGTTTATGGACTGTTTTTTAATGCAGCCAGAAATAGTGAAATGGAATTAAAGCTCAATCAATTATCCATTTTGTATGTTGTATCATCAATATTTTCCTTTT
Source organism: Geosciurus inauris (assembly GCA_004024805.1). Classification (NCBI taxonomy): domain Eukaryota; kingdom Metazoa; phylum Chordata; class Mammalia; order Rodentia; family Sciuridae; genus Geosciurus; species Geosciurus inauris. Next base: position 9,532 of record PVHX01021663.1, read on the forward strand.
TACTGGTTCCATTTACTTAGCCTATAAATATTCTAAAGTTTTATTACCTTAAAAATTACCTCGAATTATTGGTTTGCTCTTCTTTCAAAAATAACAAAACACCTCCCCTTTCCTTAATAATTAAACTTTATTAAATGAATGAAATTTATATTCACTCCCTTCATTTCCTTGACCTTTCATTCACTTTTCAATTTATACTCTTCCTACTCACATCTGAATGACTATATATAGTATCCTCTCTTCTATTTTTATTCAACTGGGCCAATTTGACACTGTTTAGAGTTCTCTCCTTGTTGAAGTCCTTTCTTCCTTTTACTGCTCAGGATGCTCTTACTTAGCCCCCCTCATACTTTAATTTTTCTTTCTCAGTCTTATTTCCTCTCTTGGATATTCTCTTCTAGCAACTGCATTCTCTCTTCCATTTCAATGACTTCATTTACATCAGTATCTACCAAACTATCCAAATCTGTACTTTATCCCCAACTTTTCTTGAATCACAGATCTGAATTCAATGGATAATTAAACATCTTTATCTAAATATCTTATAAGCATTGAAAGTTCAACATGGTCCAAAGTGATATTCCAGTAATATTCCAGGATTGTTTTTGCTTACCCTCAACATGCAATTAGTCACCACCTCCTGAGTTTCTCTGCATCAGTCTTCTACAACAACCATGTGTATCTACATTTGTTATCTCCAATGATCCTCCTTCCTCTAATTCAGCCCTTTTCCTAACATATACCTTTCCTAACATCTACCCTTCTAAACTACCAACAAATCATGTAAAGCCCTGTATTTACCCTTGACTAATAGGCACTTTTCCAGAGGCTAGGGCCACACAAAGATCACTAGTGCTTCTTGTTTCTATTTAGCCATATTATTTTTGGCAATTAATAGGAGTAGTGTTCCCCTGCTGAAGTACCAGATCAGTTTGTAAATGATCTGCCATCCAAAAAGGAGTAGGCAAAATAGTGGAGTCAAGGGATAAATTCCCAAAAATAGAGGTTGGGAGCCTGGGTTCAACACTGGGACCTGGACATTTTCTGAGATTAAGCAAGTATTGGTTGGAGCTTATTTTCTGCTTTTTATAGATATTAGCATACTGCAAAAGCTTCAAGAGACAGCTAATGAATGGACACTATATATCATAAGCTTTTTGTCTCTACATTGCTTTCAGGATAATTTCTAAAACTGCAGGTCCAGCAAGCAAGTCCCATCACCATCTGGCCCCAACTTCTATATTCAGCCTTGTTTCTTGCCATTTTCCTTCACATAAATCTGCATCTCTGTATTAGTCACCTTTCCATCACTACAACAAAATACTTGAGATTAACAAAAGGAAAATACTTATCTGGGGCTCAGGATTTCAGTCCATGGTCCTTGGCCCTGTTACTCTGGGCCTGTGGCAGTGCAGTACATGATGGTGAGAACACATATCAGAGGAGGACTGTTTACTTCATGGAAGCTAGGAAGCCATGAGAGAAAAGAGAAGACAGATATCACAATATCTCCTTCAAGAGCACAACCCCAATGATCCAGCTTGCTTCCACTAGGTCCCATCTCCTAAAAGTTCTACCACTACCCAAGAGCTCAACATGCTGGCATTCAAGCCTTCCTTATGGGCCTTTGGGACCTGTTCCATATCCAAACTATAGCAACCTACCATCACTCATTTTCTATCATTGCCATCCTCCCTTGTTGTGTTAGTTAGCTTTTTGTTGATGTGACCAAAATGCCTTACAATAACAGCTTAGAAAAGGAAAAAAACTTTATTTGGGGCTCATGGTTTTAGAAGTTTCAATACATGGTCAGCCAGCTGCATCACTCTGGGCCCAAAGTGAGGCAGAACTTCATGGTAGGAGGGTGTGGTGGAGGAAAGCTGCTCAGTTCATGGCAGCCAGAAAGCAGAAAAACAGCAAGAAGCCAGGGGCAAGATATTATCCACAAAGGAATGTACCAAGTAATCAACTTCCTCCTACAGTTACCACCCAGTAATCCATTAAAATTTTTAGTTCATCAGATGGATTAATCCATTGATGAGGTTATAGCTCTCATAATCTAATCACTTTGAACGTTTTTGCATTGCCTAACAAACTTTTGGAGGGATACCTCATATGATTCCTCTGTTTGGAATTCCTTCATCACCTTGTCTGTCCAATCAAGTTAAAAATCACATATCCTTTTGGTATATTACATCCCTCTGTTATACAAATTTATTTCTAGTGATTTGTTAACATCTTTGTACCACCTGAATTAGCTTTAGGTTGTTATAGAAGTGCTGGTGTCTGTTTCTTTAAGTAGAAGAATTGCTCCATATTAATTACCACTTCCTTTGCTTCCCCAGTTTCATTTCTTATATGTGGTTTCTCATCCTATTCCTACCCCTTTGGCTCTTGACCTACTAAAGCGTCTGCTGGATGCAGGGTTTAGTGTTTGTTTCATCCTTACATGTGGTTCATAAATCTTGATCTCATACATTCCCCTCTCCCTAAGGGCAAGCTGTGACCATCTTTCAGTCCAAGTTGGGATCTCAGGTCAGTTCCTGTGTGTAAGCACATGCTTTACTGGAATGAGGAGTCCACAGTACCCAACTCTGTTGCTGAGTACATAGTGCCCAACATAGTATTTGAAATTTATTATACTTCATTAATATTTGTTTGGTCAAATTAGATAGAAAATCCCTGAAGTAAACTGCAGAGACCTTATTCCTTCGTTTCATGACACCTATGCTTGAGTAGTAGCATTGGATTAGAGGCTGTACACCTCCCCCTTCTTATGTATTATGGAGATAAAAGAAGCTCAAGAGCTTATTTTGGTAACTTATCAGTAGTGCAAATTGGTGCTTTCTAACTGCTGTGCTTGACAGAGTGGCCCTGAAGGCAGCATGCACCTTGGGTATGTGTATACCTGAAGCCTGAGAGTCTTAACTGCTTAACCCCCCAGATCCCCAGTGACTGGTGCCTAGATATGCTCTCTTTAATCAGTCCCCCACTGGTAAAATAAGGGAAGCAGGCATTGAAAGATAAATATTATGTTATCGGTCCCCAGACAGAGTTGCTGCTGGATTTATCTCCTGCTTAGATGGCCTGCTCAGGAACTCAATCATGTTGAATCATCCAGTAGGCAAGCCCAAGGAGCTTTCTGATTGGGGGATTGAGTTCATATTTCTTGGCTTCCTGTTACATGGTCCTTCGCAACTTTTAAAGAAGTGAACCTGAGATTTAGCACAGCTTGAAATGTTACTATGATTCGATTCTGATGTTCTAATGTCCACACTACACTTCCATAGATGTAGCAGCTAATTCCTTTTGTAACAGAGAGTCATTGAAATAAATGATGATGTCATTTATTTGACATCAGCTGACATCATCATTTATTTCCTCAACAGGGCTAGTGAGGTTTGGGAAAGCCCACTGTGTTAGAAAGCTTTTTTGTTGCTGTGGCACATGGACAACAAAAACAACTTAGGAGGAAAGATTATTTGGCTCACAGTTTCAGAGGTTTCAGTCCATGGTTGACTGGCTCCATTGCCTTGGGGCTGATGTGAGGCAGAACATCATGGTGAAAAGGCATGGTAGAGGAAAGGTGCTCAGCTCATGGTATCTATGAAGAAAGAGAGAGAAAAAGAGAAAGAGAGATGATGCCTGGTACAAGAAATACCCCAGAGCATACCCCCAGTGACCTACTACCTCCAACTAAGTCTTACCTTCTCAAATGTCCATCATCTCACCATAATGCCATCAGATTATTAATCCATCATTAGATTAATACACTGAGACCTCATGGTTCAATCACTTCCCAAAAGCCTCAAATATGAACCTTTCTATTGGAGAATAGCCTTTAACAGATGAGCCTTTGGGGGACATTCCACATCTAAATCATAATGTTCATTAACACTAATTATTTCTTTGCTCAACTTTTGTTATGAGTAGTATGAAGAATCAAAGATTCTTATGAAATGTTCCTCACCCTAGGAACATGAACTGAAAATGAGAGTTGGAGTTGGTAAGATGAACACTAAAATAACTCTAAAGCAAGTCAGTTATGCTAGGAGATATGATGAGCTAGTAAGTGTGATAAGCATTCTAAGGGAAAAAGGATTCCATCTCAAACTGGGTCTGACCTTCCAACCCTCACAGACTACAACTAGATTCATTGATTTACAAACAGGGTGAGTATCCTGCTACTCACCAACCTCTTGTCTGAACCTAACCAGTTCAGCTTGGCTGACATAAACTCCATGTGTTCATGTATGCCTATAATGTCATCCATTTAGAACTACCCCAAGACTGACCTGCTGAGTTCAGTTATTCAGAGTTCTAATATTCCTTCTTCCATCAAATGGTTTCCCTCTTCTGAAAAAATTCCACATAGCTTGTATTCCTGAACCTGTGTTGTTTGAAAATTGTTCTTTCTTAATATGTGGCCATAACATTGTGCCCCCATTCTAACACTAGAGTTCCCAAAAATCTAACACTAGAGTTCCCAACAATCTAATTTCACACCAATTTCCCTTCCTTTATTCTCCTTAGTTTCTTATAACCAAAGGCTAATTTGGGGTCCTTTTTGAAGAACTATTTGTTAACTTGGGTATTTGGAAATTTTTTAGTTGTTGACAGTCATGCACCACTAAATAATTAGAAACCAATTTCAGACCATTCATGTAAATCAAGCCAAGAACACATATTACATTTTATTGTATAAATTTTAATAGCTTTATTGAGTTAAAATTGAACTACAATAAAGTGCACATATTTAAAGTATAACATTGATAAGTTTTATATGTAATGATATAAATGCCTGTGAAAAAGTCATCACAATTCAAATTTTCTTTGTGCCCCTTTATAAGCTTTCTCCCCAGCTTCCATCCCACAAGCAGCCACTGATTTGCTTTCTACCACTATGTTAAAAAGCTGTTTTAGTCAGATTTTTCACCACTTTGACAAAAAGATCTGACAAGAACAATTTTAGAAGAAGAAATGTATATTTGGGGCTCACAGTCTCAGAGGTCTCAGTCCATAGATGGCTAACTCCATTGCTCTGGGCCTAAGGTGAAGCAGAACATCATGGCAAAGGAATGAGACAAAGGAAAATGGCTCAGGACATGGCTACTAGGAAGCAGAAAAAGAGCTCTGCTCACTAAGAACAAAATGTGTACCCCAAAGGAATACCCCTAGTGACCCACCTCCTCCAGCTACACCCTACTCACCTACAAGTACCAACCAGTTAACTCCTATCAGCAAATTAATGCACTGATTAAGTTAAAACTTGCATAACTAATCATTTCCTCTATAAACTTTCTTGCATTGTCTCATGCATGAGCTTTGTGGGGATATCTCATAACTAAACTATAGCATATACATTCCCTAGAATTTTCGTTACATAGAATCATACAGTATGTAATATATTGTTTTCCTATTTATATTTGATTTACTTCCATTGTGATCTTTATTATTAATTCTCATGCATTTAGGGAGACATGCTCAGGTAGATATCTTCACATACTGTGACACCATTCATGGGTCTTCCACCTATGAACAAAATGGAATCCATTCAAAATCTTGCAATTCTTTTATTAAAATTTCTCTAATCTGAATATGACATTATTTTATAGCTCAAGTTTGGAGTTCATCCTGAAGGTTACCTATAATAAGATAGTAACAAACCTTTAGCAACCACCAGCATGAAATAGTTTCCTGTGCTTATTTAAGGATATCTACAATCTGAAGTCTGTTCTGTTTTGTTAGTCCCTGTATTATATCAGAGGCTAGTTAAACCATAACATGTTTTACATCTGACTAATCATATCTGAGTGGAACTAGCATGTGTAAACTAGCTAAGATGTTCAGGTATTAGATTGCAGAAGAAAACAAATTGTGTGTTTAGAATAATATATATATGGAAATTAACTCTTCTCTCTAGTTTGGAATACTTAAACTTTCTATTCTCACAGTGTCCACTTTATCGTCCTCCCTAGTCTTTATAATTTATATTCTAAAATGAGTTACTTATTACATAAGTCCTCACAGTGTATAGTGCACTATATATTTACTTCTTCTATCCATTGCATTATACTTACATAAATAGATGTTTTAGTGCCTCTTTTTTAACTTTTTTATTTCAAAGATGAGGAAGAACATTTTATATATTTGCTGAAGTAGAAATTCTTGTATATGTTTATAGGGTTTCTCAGCTATACTTATGAAATCAAACAGCAGTCTAAAATCAGCAGAGTTATTCTCTTAAAAATTTACCTTCTTGGGGTCAAAGATTATATTAGATCATGAATCATCTTGGGGCATAGATGTAAAAAGACTTATTTATAGGAAATGTTCACCTTTAACCAATCCTCTATGGCCCAATTGAAATGGAGAGATAAATAGAATAGATAATAGAAGCTGACCAAATAAATTCTCAGAGATGAGAATCCCAAATTATAGGTCATATTTTATGGCACAGTTGGGATTCTTGGCCTATGGAAAAATAAAATTTGAAAGTCAGAGCAATAACTTTAATACAGAGAGTGAGAAATAGAGCAAGCGAGAGAGAGCAGACTGTTATTAATGTGGGGATCTGGGGATAGTTTCCTCAAAATATAAATATATATAACTGGTTCCTCTTTACTCTTTTTTTCACATTTCCATATGGTCTTGACATGATGTACTAAAAGTCATTTGATGTCTTCTTTATGGAGAATTTTACGTAATATGAAGAGAACTGGTGATAGTAGTAGTAGTAGTAGTAATAGTATTACTAGTACTAGTACTAGTACTACTAATAATAAATAATAACTGGTATCAGTCTTTCCCCTCTTAAAGCCAGGAAAAAGAAATAATCACGTGTAAAATTTTGGAATAATTATCTTCATTGCAAGGGACTCATAACTGAAGTTTTCTATGAAATTAAAGAAAGACAGTGAATTTGAGTAGAGAAAATGTTTGGGCCAATCGAAAAAAATACATAATTTTTAAAAAGAGAGTATGTGGAGGCTTCAGCACTTTTAAGGAACTTTATAATGGAGTATTATAGCACTTTAATTTTAATATTATCTTTAAAAATCATAGGCCATAAGAGATTATTCATCTACTTTATCATATTGAAAAATGAAGAAACATAGAAAGCAACCCTAAGTTACCAATTAACCATTTGGCAACAATGATATTTTGGAAAATTTCATATTTTTTCTAACTGAAAATGTTATCAAATTACATGCAATGCAAAACCTTCCTAAACATTCTAATTAATTTATTTAAAGGTAATTTTTTAAAATCATATAACTTTATATCCTAGACATCACAAACACAGTAATAGCAATAATATCCCAAATCTCTGCATTGTGATCAGCTTATTCTAAGCAACCAAACCAGCTGATTTCTGGGACCAGTCTCCCAAATTTTTACCTAAGGATAGTTAACATGTAGAATTTACATTTCTCTGGGCCCCTTCAGTTTGTGTACCCAGAATAATTTCATTTTCTCTGAGGAGATTCTGGTAGGTAATGTTAGAGAAAGGTCTTTTATTTTATGAATAATCAAAGGTTTGCTTTCATTTATTTCATAACTGTTACATGGTGATTAAAGAAACAGTTCCTATGTGCTCCTTCAATCAAAGTTGGCCAACAGTTCCTATCTCTACCACCTTCAGATAGTCTTCTGGTTGTTTGTCCAGAGATTAGCATCATAACCTCATCAAACGGCTCCCTGATTTTTCCTGATAAAATTGACACTGCATTCATTTAGGATTATTTCCTTGAGTTTTCTAGTCTTTGCTACTGTTTTGTAGTAGGGGACTCAGTTTCCTCTGTGTGAGATGGGGACAGGTATTAGAGAGTGATAAGTCTCTTGGGAGAGAAGAAGGCTATGGATAGAAGAGAGAGAAAGAAATAAATAGGAGCACACATATTAATACAACAGGAAATGTTTCTCCTTCACAAATCAGTCTCTATTAGCTTCTCATTTGAAATTTATATTCTCTTCAGTCATATATTCCCCAAGATCTAATTAATAGCAAGTTCTGCAATTTGTTCAGTGAATGAATGGATGAACATAAATGTGAACATATAGTATATATGCAGCTAGAAAAATGTCAGCCTTGTTCAAGGGGGAAGAAGTCATAAAACAGAGTTTACTATAAATAATACTTGGATTTTCCATGCTTTGTATAGATGAAAAAACAGGTTTCAGATAGTTTTTATGGGGTATAATATTGAATTACTTAGGAAATCTTTTTAAATCTCATCATTGAAGTAAGCTTGATATATTAAAAATAAAAGCTGTGCATGCTTAATGTGTACATCTTGATGAGTTCATGGATAAGTATACACCTATGAACTATCACCACTATCAAGACCACAAACATATCTATCACCTCCCAAAGTTTCTTCCTGCCCCTTAATTATCTTTGATTGTTTTATTTTGAGGTTTTGGCAAGAATATTTAACATAAGATCTATCCTCTTAGCTGTTTGAAATGTACAATATAGTTAAATACAGATATTATTTTGTATAAAACATCTCCAGACCTTATTTATCTTTGTAACTACAACTTTGCATCCTTTAATTATCATTTTCCCATTTTCCTCCGTCCCCAGCCCCTGGCAACCACTATTCTATTTTGCTGTGAATTTGACTACATTAGATTTCACATGTGAAATCATACAGTATTTGTCTTTGTGTCTGGCTTATTTCACTTAACATAATGCCCTCCAAGGCCATCTGTGTTGTCACAAAGATCTTTTTAAAGGCTGAATATTATTCCATTGTGCATATGTCCCACAGTCTCTTTATCTATTCATTTACCAGTAGACATTTGTTTCCATAGCTTGTTTGTGAATAGTGCCTCAGTGAATGTGGGAATGCAGATATCTCTGGCATATTTTGATTTCAAGCCCTTTGGCTATGTGCTCAGACATGGGATTACTAGATAATATTGTAGTTCTATTTTTAATTTTTTAAAGAACTTCCATACTATTTTCCATGATGGTTGCACCAATTTATATTCCCACCAACAATGTAAAAGACTTGTTTTTTCCTTGCTAACACTTGTTATCTTTTGCTTTTTTCAATAATTGCCATCCTAGCAAGTGTGAGATGATATCTCATTGTGGTTTTGATTTGCATTTCCGTGATGATTAGTGATGTTAAGCACCATTTTTTCTCACTGAATTTAGGATAAAGAGCATTAATCCATTCATGAGGGCAGAGCCCTCCTGACCTAATCCCCTCTTAAGTTCCTAACTTTCAACACTGCTCTGTTAGGGATTACGTTTCTAACACATGACCTTAGGAGGGGGAACTTTCAAACCATAGCAAGAATATTAGCAGCAATAACATATAGTATCAAAATGCATTCTGACTTAAATATAAACAGTTCAAGTTAAGTGTTTCTAATTAGTGAAAAATTGGGGGACTTAAACCCTTGATATATAATTCCAAATGCATCCTACTCATGATACTCCCATTTATTGAGGACAAACTCATTTGAGTTCAACAAATATTTATTGAATTCTACTGTACATCTGGTTGTATCCCAGAAACTGAGGGAATGAAAGATGAGTAATGCAAGATCTGGACCCTCTAAAGCCTCACATTTTGCTTTGATAAAATGAATAGGCACTCAGCTCACTGGTGGTTCAAGAGTAGGTAAGCAGGACAACTAGAACCCAGAGAATCTGGATAAATAAGACCTGTGAAGACTCTTGAAAATATGATTTTGATGAGTCCAAGTCTGGGAATGTATATTCCATAAAGAGGGACCCTTGCAGGCAAAGGCATAGAAAGAGGAAAATCCTTTCATAGGCAGGGAACAGGAGGGCCAGTACAGCTCTCAGAGCACAGGATATGTAGAAGTGGTACAGTGGGAGATGAGATGGCCAAGATGACCTTGACAATCTTCTTGAGAGATTAATTATGTAAGGGGTACATATGAGCTGCTCTTCAAATTCCCATTTTTATTTTATTCATGAAATTCTAGTATTTTTATGTAAATCTTTTAAATTATTAAAGCGCCATAAATATAATTTTAGAATATGTACAAAATGAAGAAAAATATACAAAGTAAGACAAAAATCATCTGTAATATTACCAATTGGAGATAACTGTTATTTATGAATAAGAATCATATATATAATACTGGGATGATACTTTATTCATAATTTTGATCCTAGTTTTTTTGCATATTTATCATAAGCACTTTTCCATGTCATTAGGAGTTTTCAAAAGCATCATTTTATGAGAATATATAGCATTCCATTTTATATATGTGCATGATTTATTTAATCACCCCCCCATCACTGTATGGTTAGAGCATTTCCTGTGCCTTAGCAGCTTAATACTGGGGCAGTAGAGATAAAACTATACTCTAAATGCTTCACGTTGTTGACCTGTGCTGTGAAGCTACTGGAATACTAGAGGACAAACTTCTTACAAGCTTCTTTGCAGTGTTAGAGCTTGCCTCTGAGCAGAAGCAAGATAAATTCCTGTTAAACACATGTACTGCCACAGAAAACTACAAGTAGCTTATGGCAGCTCTGTTCACATAGGGGTGATTTTCCCTTTTTGTCCCTTTATATCATATCTTCTATCACTATACAAACCTAATGAAAAAAAAAGTGTGTATGTGTCAATAATAAAATGTAAATTAGATGCAAAAGATAAAATACCTAGCAGGTAGTAGCCAAACAACTGTCTGTTGCCTTCCCTCTGCAATTCCTTTACTTTATCAGATAATCACGAAAATGTGAATGAAATGATTTTTTTTCCTTTTAAAGATAGATTACCTAAAGTACAGAATTAAGTAAACCTGTAAGGTCAAACACTCAGAATTGGAAACCCTTTGATCTAGCATTTGGGGTTGCCTTCACAGTGAAATTGGATTATACAACTGATCTGATTGATCATGAAGAAATAGGCTGTTAAAGTAAACACAAAATATAATTAATCTGGAAAGTGTTTGATTAAGTGACCTCATATTGACAGGACCAGACAGTTGCTATCAGTCTGTGTGGTTAAGAGGTTTTAGAGCACCATTAAACAGCAAACCTGTCTTTAAAAAACCTATAGATTGTTTCACTTAATTGTAATTGGAAGGAGTTATTGGTTTGCTCAATTGCTCTCTTTTTGCTATTTTTCCCTTCAATTATCTATGTGGGAGAGATGGGATGTTTTGTTACTTGCTGAAAAACCCATATCAAGTTAATGGATGTTTCAGCAGAGATGGAAGTGGTTGTTATAATAAAATGGTCTGAATGTAGACAGTCTGTCAGGCGTATGACATTGCTCAAAGCCAACAGAAGCCATTCATCAGTACATTTCATGGTTAGACCCACTCAAAAGCTCTATCCAACAACTTCTTATTCAGATATATGGAAACTGTAGTATTACATTTCTTTGTTTATGGGCACCCATGATCCCATTTTACTCAAAGCAATATTTCCTGTGATATAGGTCTGTCAGTTAGTTTGCAAATAAATACAGAATAGCTATTTTGACTGTCATCTTACCATTTCTGGCATGCCATTCAAACCTCATTTTCCTGAATAACCAGTAAGTGACACATCAAATACATAGAACATTTTGCAGTACTATATTAATAATTAGAAAGCTTGCAGTATGTTATTACACAAAAATCTCTAGCCCTCTTATTCCTACTGGATAGTTTACTAGTTTAAGAAAATTATTTCTTCTCTTAGAAATAATCTTGAAGTAGATCAAGTAGACAATCTACTCCTTGCTATTAGAAAGTGGCTCTGGGAAACTTAGGGTTTAGGTCTTTTCTGTTTTTACCTTGATTGAAAGCATTCTATTTATTATTATAGGGCTAGTAGATGCTAAATAACTGTTAATAAATAAATTAACATAAATAAATCATATTTTCCTGGGGAACTAAATATCATATCATCTAATATTTTGAAAAGCTGCCTTTAAAAGTGGATACTTGATCACAATATAACAAGTGTTTTACGTAGTTTGCCAGCATTGTAGGAATCAAACTGGAAGTTTCTATTCAGCCATATTTTACTTCAGCCGTCACTTTCATTAACTGGTCAGAGTTTCAAAGTGAGGTAATGTCTCTTTCCTGAATTCACATATTTCTTCATGTCTAGACCTTACAATATCTCCTTCTATCTGAGTTGTTTATGTATATGCTGTATTTTTTAATAAAACTGTGAACTCTGGAACATATTCTCATAGTATTTATTATATGTTATTATATGATAGGCATTTAATAAATGAATGAGTAAAACTAAGTGTATACATTAGCTATGTTGTGAAAAGTATAGAAGCTATATAAGCCATTTTCCATCCCTAGGTCTTTCCTCTCTATCCCTATTCATCCACTCTGCTTACCTTTCTTCTATTTTGATGGTGTTCCCCCTTTTTCCTCCTTATTTTGCTATAACTTCCACATATGAGGAAAACATTCAACCTTTGATTTTCTGCATCTGGTTTATTTCACTTACCCTGATGTTTGCAAGTTCCATTCATTTACCAGCAAATGCAATTACTCCATTCTTCTTTATGGCTGAGTAAGACTCTGTTGTGTATCTATACCACATTTTTTACCCATTCATCTGTTGATGAACACCTGGACTGATTCCATAATGTAACTCTTGTGAATTGTGCTGCCATAAACATTGAGGTGGCTATATTACTATAGCATGCTGATTTGAGTTCTTTTGGATTAATACCAAGGAATGGGATAGCTAGGTTATATGGTGGTTCCATTCCTAGACTTTTGAGGAAACTCCATACTGCTTTCAAAAGTGGAGATCATATCTTCACCAGCATTTAACATCAACTTCCTTAACAAGACCCCTAAAGCTCAAGAAATAAATTCAAGAATCATTAAGTGTGATAGCATCAAATTAAAAATCTTCGGCACAGCAAAGGGAACAATTGAGAGTATGAAGACAGAACCTATAGAAGATCTGCACCAGCTGCTCCTCCAGTAGGGGATTAATATCCAGAATATATAAAGATCTCAAAAAAACTTAACACCAAAAAAAAAAAAAAATCAAATAACCCAGTCAATAAATGGGCAAAAGACATAAGCAGCTACTTCTCAAAGAAGAAATAACAAATGGTCAACAAATACATGCAAAAATGTTCAACAACTCTAGCAAAGAAATGCAAGTCAAAACTACCTTGAGATTTCATCTCATTCCAGAATTCCTCTTTATTAAATGCTTTGTTCAAATAGTTGCTTATATATCAGAGGGAGTTTCATTTCTGTGTTAAACCAAGAATATCTGTTTTTAAATACAGGTGAAGGCAATCCAAAATGCCCCTGTGGCATTGTTGGCAGCCCTCTCTTTTTTGACACTCTGCTGTGGTCCCTGTGGTTAGATTTGTGATATTCCCATCTCTCTGCTAACAATCACTCCTCTAATTCTTCTTTCTTTTCCACGTCCCACAGTTTCCTCCTGGAGCATCTGTGTTTCTTTCCTCTCTATATAATCTATAGTTTCATTTAGTCTTGTCCAGTTTTAATAGCATCTCACAATACCATTTCTGATTAGGTTTCCTTTAGGATACTTCCAGTCCTGGTATCTTTTCTCTAGAGTTTGTTTCATTTTTTCTTTACCATCTGGACATCATAATTAACTAAATAACTATCTTGTCATACATAAAATTTCTATAATGGTATTTGTTAGTGTTCTTTAAAAATATATCTTAAAGAAAAGAGACACATGGTTAAAATATATCAAACAACATGGAAGAGCTTAGAATGTAAAGCAATAGTCCCCTGACTCACTGCTTGCTCACTTCCTGGCAGACTTTCTTAAAAAGAGTTCCTCTTTCAAATCAAAATGAGAAAATGACCTGAGGGATTATTTTCTCATATCCCAAAAATGACACATGACTAGCACCATACCAGATACACAGGAGAGAAATTAGTTCATGACTTACACAGATGCCTTAGGATATTAGGGCTTAATTTTCTCTTGGAGTCTCAAGAGACATGCAGCTAGGAAGAGCTACTTTTAATTCTTTTAAGATGTATATACTATGCTTGTCTTGTTTAGTTAGTAAAATTTAAATATTATGAGTAGACTGCTAGCTATGAAAGATGGAGATTTTCATCCTTGTACTGTCACCCTTCCATATTCTCTTTATCTTAAGATAGCTTTGTCACTAGTTTCAGTTACTCTATTGATTACCCTTTAAGTCCTCCAAAATGTGTGTGACATACATTCTGTTTTATATAGAGAGAAATATATGTATTTCTATATATCTTTGTATATGTGTATATATATATATATGTATATATATATATATATATATAGAGAGAGAGAGAGAGAGAGATTTCTTCCTTCATTTCTCATTTTATCAACTGTAGAGTTTTTTATTCCCACTATGTGAGATAAATGTATTGGTCTACTCCTTATCTCCATCTTCTAACTACTGTCTTCTGCCTTCTCCCAATTTCTCTTACACTCATCTTCCAAATTCTGTCTTCCATCCTTTTACACTACCAAGGTTGATACTTAAATTATATTCAGTAACTACAACTGAATATTTCATGCTGTCACTAGGTATTGCATTTAAAATTTAAACATTCATAGTGTTTATACCTTTATGATCAGGTAAATGTTATCTACTAGAGAGACAGGTAGTATTCACATAGCAGTTCATATCTTTAAGACATTTTAATTCTAAAGTTTCTAATTGATAATCATTTTTCTTGTACTTTGTCATTCATTCATTATTTAAAATCAACTCTCCATTTTATAATGTATAGACGCTTCTGTATCAGTCTAGAATCCATCAGGGAGATGCAGCCACTCTATCATAGGAAAAAAGTGATTTATCCAGAAACTAGACCTTGTAGACAGATATGGGAGGAGCTGGAAGAGTGACGATCTTTACAGCCAGGGGATTTGTGAAGCACTCACTAATCACTTCAGACTCATACAGTTGAACTGGTAGAGAAGCCAGAGCTTATAGGAACCCCTGACTCTGATCCCCATGACTTCTCAAAAATGATGGCTTCTGCATAACTTATCTCTGATGAATCTCAAAATTTTCTCATTGTTCAACTCAACACCGAACCACCTATAGGGAAAGGATTTCTGGGAAATGTAGTCCCCAGTCTTAGAATTAAAAAACTTGTTATTAATAACATGCATCCTCCGCAATTTTTTCCAAGATACTCCCTTCCTAAAATTCCCCATAAGCGGATATATGACACAGTCTGTCATATATTTTACAAATATCATCTGTCTGCTATGGATTCTGAATGCACTATAGTGGGGACAGGGAGCCAAGCAGATTAATTAAGTTGTTATATGAACTCAGGTGAGAAATGATAGTGACATGGACTGGAGTAGTAAAGCATGAAGGTAGTTGCAAGTAATTATTAGATTCTAGATTATTTGGAAGATGTTGCTGATAGAATTTGCTGACAGACTTGATAAGGTGTGTGAAAGACAGAAATTAAGAATTAATCTAAGGTTTTTATGCCAGATTAACTGAATGGTTTTGCCATTTTCTAAAACGGAGAAGGCGTCAGAAGGATAAATTTTGTATCTTAGTGGAAATGTTGAATGAGAAATTGAATATACAGACCTGGACTAGAAGAGAGGTATGGGATGGAAATGTAAATGAGAAGGTATTATTTTCCTGAGGTTGCTATAATAAAATACCATAAATTACCTGAGAAAATGGATTTATTGTGTCAAAGTTCTGAATTCTAGAAGTACAAAATTAAAGTGTCAGTAGAGCCATGCTTCCTCTGAACTCTCTAGAAGAGAATCCTTCCTTGCTCTTTCAACTTCTTGTGTCCCCAGCATTCTCTGGCTTACAACCACATATTTTCAATCTCACCCTCTTTTTCCATATGGCTTTTTCAATGTATCTCTCTATGTTTTCTTTTCTTTTTCACATTCAAATTTGTTATTATTATTTTAAGTTAACAGATAAACGTGCATGTATTTATTGTATACAACATGATGTTACAAAGGACATATACATTTTAGAATTGTTGAATGTAGTAAATTAATATGTATATAGCCTCATATCATTGTAATTTTTGCAGTGAGAACATTTAACATCTATTCTCATATTTTTCAATAAAAATAACCATTGCCATTAGCCATAGTCACCATGCCATACAATAGATCTCTTGAAATAATTCTTCCTCTTTAACTATAATGTTGTATATTAAACAACCTCTTCCTAACCTTTTGAGCCTCCAGCTTGCCCCACCAGGGTAACCACCATCTACTGGCTATTTTTATGATATCAAATTTCTTAGATTATTGTACATATGAATGAAATCATGTAGTAGAGGTGGAGCTTCCCTATTCAGAAAAATCTGGATTCCAAAATCTGAACCCTTTTGAGTGCCACCACAGTGCCACAAGTAGAAAATTCTATACCTGAACTCATGCGTGGGTCATAACCAAAAGTAGTGCAATTCTTAGATCGTATAGTGGTTTGAGTTTGAATATTTTGAGGAACCCCCAAACGTTTTTACATAACAGCAGTAGTAATTTACATCCCCTTTAATATGTTAACTGTTTTCTATATCCTTGACACTTATTATCTTTTGGTCTTTTTGATTATGGCCTTTATAACAAGACTGAGATGGTAGCTCATTTGGGATGTTTTTGGCATTTTAAAATTTAAAATGAAATTCTTATTGGTACATTATAATTATACCTAACAGTAGGATTCATTGGGATGTATTCATACATACATATAATAATTTGGTAAATTTCATTCTCTATTACCTCCCTTTCTTTTCCCTTCTCCATTTCTCTGGACCCCTTCCTCAACTCTACTGGTCTTCCTTCTTATTTTCATGAAACCACCCACCCTCTTTTTCCTTTTTTTCCCTCTAGCTTCCACATATAAGAGAAAACATATGGCTTGATTGAGTCTGACTTATTTCACTTAACATAATACTCTCAAGTTTTATCCATTTTCCTGCAAATGACATGATTTTGTTCTTCTTTATGGCTGAATAAAATTCCTTTGTGTATACATACCACATTTTCTTTATCAATTCATTTTCTGACAAAGAAACTGGTTCATACGTTAGCTATTCTGAATTGTACTGCTATAAACATGCGTATGCCTATACACATGGGTATGCCTGTATCACTATAGTATGCTAACTTTAAATCTTCAGAATAAATACCTAGGAGTAGTATAACCAGGTCATATGATGGTTCCATTACTTATATCTTAAAGAACCTTCATGTTGATTTCCATAGTTGTACTAATTTATAGTTCCACCAAGAGTGTAAAAGTGTTCCTGTGGTTTTGATAAATGTTTCCCTAATGCTTTGTGATGATGAGCAACTTTATATGTACTTCTGAGTCACTTGTATGTCTTCTTTTGAGAAATGTGTATCCAGGTCTTTTGCCCATTTTTAAATTGAATCATTTTCTTTCTACTGAGTTGTTTGAGTGCCTTATATATTTTGGATATTAACCCCTTATCAGATGTATAGTTTGAAAATATCTTCTACCATTCTGTAGGTTGACTCTTCACTCTGTTGATGATTTCATTTGCTCTGTGGAAGCTTTTTAGTTTGATTGATCCTCATTTGTCTATTTTTGCTTCTATTTCCTATGTTCCTCTTGAGGTAGTATCCAAAATATCATTGCCCAGACCAATGTCAATGTCTGTTTTCTCTTAGTGGTTTCATAGTTTGGAGGTTATTAACTTGTAACTCTGTAACCCATTTTCAGGTGATAATGTATATGTGATATGAAAGAGGGTCTAATTAAATTTTCTGTATTGGATATTCAGTTTTACGAACACCATTTACTGCAGAGACTGTCTTTGCTCATTGTGTATTTTGGCAATGTTTTTGAATATTGGTTTATTTCTGGGCTTATTCTCATTCTGTTGCATTGGTAAATGAGTTTGTTTTTATGCCAGTACTATACTGTTTTAGCTAATATAGCTTTGTAGTATATTTTGAAGTGAGGTTGTATGATACCTCCAGCTTGGTTCTTTTTGCTTAATATTACTTCAGCTATTCAGTGATTTTGTGGTTTCATATAAATTTTAAGATCATTTTATCATGTGTCTGTCCTCTTTTCTTATAAAGACACCAGTGCTTGGATTTAGTGACCATCCTAAACCCAGGATGATTTCATATTGAGATTCTTACCTAATATAACTTCAAAGATTTGATTTCTAAATAAGGTCACATTTTGAGATGCTTACAAATCATGCTATTTTAGGGGACACTGTTCTACTCACTACATGCATTTTTCAGTATATTGGTGACATTTGTTTATTTAAAACCCTGGTTCAAGGGGAAATCACTAAGAATATAGAAGATAAAAATCAAAAAAGTCTTGTGATTGGTGTGATAAAGACAAAGTACAGTGAAAATATGGGGTGAAGTATGAAAAACTGTGAATAATAGAAAATCTAACATAGCTTTTGAGTCAGGGAATGCTTCCTCAAGGAAATTTATTTAGTATGACATATAGATGAGAAATTGTTAACTAACCAGATAAGGGGATGAGGGAGAAAGAAAGTTGTAAACAGTAGGCACAGTATATGCAAAGACCCTGAGGAGAAAAAAAGAATGATAGAATAGTAAGACATTAAGAAAGAACAAAAGTCACATTGTCCCAATCTTCTTTCTCCCTCTGGTATATTCCACAAACATGGAATGTGAACTTGACCAGCCTGATATCAGTGCAGGTGACATGAGAAGGACCCCTGTATACTAATTGAAGATGAGCATTTCAGAAGATATGCTCCTTGATCTTATTTCTACTATTTCCCCTAATTCAAATGTTTGCAATCTTTTTCTGAGACAATGAAAAACAACCTCATAAGTAGTCTGTACATAATCAAATACCTATTATAAGCTGGGTACAACTTATCCTGTGAGGCCTCTATGTAACAAACAGTAAGAAGAGTGTTACCCTAATTCAAAACCAGAAATCTGAGACATTTGGTAACATACTCCAATTATATAGCTAACAAGTTAAAGAGCTGGAATTCACTCACTTTAAGATATATACTGAGGTAGTCCAACTAAGAGATTGTTTGTGGTTGGCCATGTATTGGCCTCGAGAGGCAGCAAATTGTAGGGAAAGAGAATTGGGCTTAGAGTTGGAGTTCTTCTCTGTCTTGTGGCCTTGGGTAGTGCATCTGCTATCACCATGTCCTTTTCTATGACATAGGGATAAGAATACTTAACATAGTTGTTGTGGGGGCTAAAAAATATCAAGAAATTACATCTATGCATTTTTAACACCAGTCATTATTTCCTTATTATGAGCTATAAAATAATGAAAATATTTTCATTAAATATGCAGTATTATCACCCAAGTAGTATAGAGAATTTTATGGTTTCTCAAGTCTGTTTTCATATGTTACCATATTTTGTATTTGAAAAGAACTTACATGAGAAAAGCAGTCTTCATATATGAAATATTAGAAAATATTTTATGAACAAATATAGCATACCTCTTAAAAGTAATGATTCCCAGATGCAATTGTTCACTACTTGAGCACTCACACCTAAATGTTATAAGCACATCCCCAGAAGCTCTACAAAAGACAGAGGGAAATGACCTTGTAATTTAAAAAAAAAGTGCTGCAGATAATCTGGAGAGCAAATAGCCCACATGTAAGTAATCAAGAGTTGATTAATTATTTTGAGGCCCTTTAACTGCCTGCTGTTTATCAATATAATTTAGCTACCAGTGCCTGGGATAG
>PVHX01021664.1:0-29260 GCA_004024805.1 Geosciurus inauris
CACGCCTCCTGGCTACCGCTGCCTCCCGGTGATCCTGTACTCACACATACACGAGCGAAATTCCTGCGTGGGATGTTGAGCTGCAGAATGATGCCAGGAAGCTGGCTGGAAAACGGCACCTCCACCTCTTCCAGCTTTGGTCCCTGAGAGCCTAGCGCAGAGTGGACTGTCTAGGCCGCCATCTTGGAACCGCCCCCCCTTATTTCTAATATTGGTAAATTGTGAGTTTTTTTCTTGATCATTCAGGATAGATGTTTATCAGTTTTATTGGTCTTTTCAAAGAAACAGCTTTTGGATTAGTAAATTTTCTTTATTATTTTTCTGTTTTCAATTTTATTAATTTCTACACTAATCTTTATTTCCCATTTTTCTTTTCTTCTGCTTATTTTGTTTAATTTATCTTTTTCTTTCTTCCTAAGATGGAAGTTTATATTACTAATTCTGGATCTTTCTTTCTAATGCAATAATTTCATATATGCTTTAGCTACATCTCAAAAATTACATTTTATTTCCATTTTGGTTTAATTTAAAATATTTTAAAAATTCTTTTGGGATTACTCTTTGACCTATAGGTTATTAGGAAAATATTTTTTAGTTTTCAAATATTTGTGGATTTGCTAAAAAATCTTTGTTATTTTCTAATTAAATTCTGGCAAAGTCTAAGAATAAATATACTTTGGACAATTTCTATTCTTTTATACTTATTAAAGTTTGTGGACCACAAAATTATCTATCTTGGAAAATATTCCATTGCATTTGAGAAAAATGTGCATTCTACTATTGTTGGATAGAGTGGTCCATAAATGTGAAATAGGCCAACATGGTGGGTAGTGTTGTTTAGATCATTTCTATTCTTACTGATTTTTGACTTTTTGGAGGGTGAGGGGGTTACCCTCAGGCACACTCAACCACTGAACCACATTCTCAGCCCTATTTTGTATTTTATTTAGAGACAGGGTCTCACTGAATTGCTTAGTGCCTCACTTTTGCTGAGACTGGCTTTGAACTAGCTATCCTCCTGCTTCAGCTTCCTGAACTGCTGGGAATACAGGCCACGGTGCCCAGCCTGATTTTTGACTATTTGTCCTATCAATTAATAAGACATGAGTCTTAAAATCTCTAAATAAATAGTGGTGAGTATATCTCTCCTTTCAAGTATCAAGCTAAATTAAGTAACAGAAAAGAGACTGACTCTCTGAATAGTTTATTTAGGAGTAACAAAGGATTGCAATCTGAGATAGGCATGCTACAGTGGACCACAACACATCTGAGGACTTGGGGCAAGAAGCTTTCAAAAATAAAGTGAAAGAGTTGGCATAAGCTTTTGGAAAGAAACTTTATTGGCTACAGGAAGTCATCATAGGACTGGTGATTGCTCATTGTAATTCTGGGTGTTAGGAAGATTTCTTACAGATGTGACTTTTCTGAAATTTTTGCAGTTGCAGAGACCTTGTAATAGACCCTTCCATAGTCATGTTTGCATGAAGTCCTTCCTTCATGGCCTCCTGACTCCATTTTGTTTGAGTTTGACATGAAGTGAACCCATTGTGGTACTGGAAACTTCCACACAGCTCTGTTGAGTTTTGCTTCACTTATTTTGGAACACTGGCATTTGGTACATTTAGATTTAGGATTGTTATATAATATTTAAAATTGGCCCATTTATCATCATGTAATATTCCTCCTTACTAGTTTGTTTGAAATTAAGACAGTTTTTGTATTTTTATTTGTTTAGAGTTTGCATGATATACCTTTCACCACTCTTGATTTTTAACGTATCTCTTTATCTTTGTATTTTAAATGGGTTTCTTGACCATGGCATACAGTTTGGTCATACTCTTAGTCTGCTTTCTACTGCTATAACACAATTCCTGAGACTGGGTAAATTATAAAGATAGAAGTTTGAGCTGGGCACAGTGGCACATGCCTGTAATCCCAGCACTTTGGGAAGCTGAGACAGGAGAATCGTGAATTCAAAGCCAGCCTCAGCAACGGCGAGGCACTAAGCAACTCAGTAAGACCCTGTCTCTAAACAAAACACAAAAAAATATGGCTGGGAGTGTGGCTCAGTGGTCGAGTACCCCTGAGTTCAATCCCCAGTACCAAAAAAAAAAAAAAAAAAGATAAAAGTTTGATTTGGCTCATAAATCTGGAGGCTAGGAAGTCCAAAAGCATGGTACTGGCTAGGTCCTTGTATTGTTTTAAAACATAGCTGACAGTGGCAGGGTGGTTTAGTAGTATGGAAGCAATAAAAGGGGGCCAGACTCCCACAACAGATAACACATTTCCAAGAGACAGGTATTAATCCTTTTGTGAGGACTCTGCTCCGATGACCTAAACTGTCCCATTAGGCCCCACCTCTTAACACTGCCATATTAAGGAACTGAGTGTCCAAAACATAAACTTTTCTGGGTCACAATCAAAACATACATTCTGCTTCTTGTACCCCAAATGAATGTCCTTCTCAAAATTCAAAATATAATCATTCCACTACCAAGTCTTGAAATCTTTGATTGATTCAGCATCAACTCAGAAGTCCAAAGTTCAAGCAAAGTCTTATCTGAGACTCAAGGCCAACTCCTTCCAGTGGCAAGCCTGCAAAATCAAAACATGTTGTCTACTTCCAATACACAGTGGAAGGACAAGGACAGAGTAGACATTCCCAGTTCAAAGGGAAGAAGTAGGTGAGAAATAAGGGGTAAATGGCTCCAAGGAAGTATGAAAACAAAGAAGATAGACATTCAGTCTTAAAACTCCAAAATAACCTTCCTCTCCTTGTGCCACCTCCTGGACACACTCCAGGGAGCCATGTTGCCAAGCATGGGGTGGCCCATCCCTCCGCTTTGCTGGTCATACCTCATGCTTCAGCTCTCCTAAGCTGGAGTTCCACACTTGTGCCTGCAGCTTTCCCATGGGTACTGTATGCTAAGTAGCTCTGCCAAGGGCATTTCCTTTGGTGGCTCTTACCTGTGCCAGGTTTCTACCTATCCCCTCTGGCTGTCTGTGGCATCCTTTGAAATTTAGGTGGAGGAGCCATGCGCCCACGGCTCTTTCTGTGTGCCTGCAAATGAGCACTGGCTGGACTCTGACACCTTTTACTCTGTGCTCTCTGGAGCAGCCAGTTGGGCTACCCCTTGGGGCTGCTTGAGACTTGGCTGGAATAGCCAAGGAATGCTGCACTGGGAGGTGGAGGGTCGCATCCCAAGGTGACCCTGGGCAGGCAGTCCAATGAAGGGTACCTCAGGCCAGTTCCCTGAAATCATTCTGCCTCCCCACCACTCTGGGACTATGATGGAAGAGGTAGCTTCAAAGATCCCAGAAATGCCTTTGAGGCCTTTCTTCCATTGTCCTGATAAATAACACCTGGCTCCTTTCTGTTGTTACTGATCTCTCTCACAGTTTCTTAGCCATATTCTATCATTCTCTTCCAAACATGTGTTTTTTGCTCTTTATATGGCCAGGCTGCAAATTTTTCCAGATTTTTACACTCTGCTTCCCTTTTAATTATAAATTCTGCCTGGAGGTCATCCTTTTGCCTTCTCATGTCAGCGTAAGCAGTTAAAAGTAACCATGCAGCATTGTGAATGCTTTGCTGTTTAGAAATTTCTGCCTCCAGAAATCTTAGTTTTATCACTTCCAGGTTCTGCCTTTGACAAAGCCCGAGGACATGGACACAAGGAAGCCACATTATTTTGCAAATGTATACACCAACAACCTTTATTGCCGTTCCCATTAGGATGGTCCTCATTTTCATCTGAGACCTCATTAGAAAGGCCTAGCCATACTCGTATCAGCATTCTGATCATGACCACTTAAGTACTCTCTAAGAATTTAAGTAATTACCAAGTAAGTAATTCTCTAGTCTTCTTCCCTTCCGATTATGCTTCAGAACCACTGTTGACATTCTGTACATTAGTCTGTTCTCTATTGCTATAACAGAAAAGCCAGGTGCTGAGACTGAGTAATTTATAATAAACAGAGGTTTATTTGGGCTCTTGGGCTTAAGGTGAAGTAGCCCCCAGGATATGGCATTGGTCAGGGCCTCATGCTGTTTGCAGTCATGGCAGAAGGTAGAAATGCAAGCAGGTACATGCAAAAGAGACAAAAGGGGAGCCAAACTCTCAGTATCACTAACCCATTCCCAGCAGACAAGCATTAATCCAATTGTGAGGACTCATGACCTGAAACACTTCCCATCAGGCCCACCTCTTAACACCACTGCTGCATCCAGGAATTTGGTTTCCAGCATATCGAGATTAGGGGGATACAATGAAGCTATAGCACCTGACACTATCTGACAGTCTCTTGCTTTTAGCTAGAGACCACTCGCACTTAACAGTGATCATTGATACAGTTGGATTAAAATCCATTTGTTCTTCTTTCTTCTTTTTCTGCATCTAATTGAGCATTTTTATTATTTCATTTCATCTATTAATTTACTATTTATGTCTTAAAATTTAGTGAGTTTTCTTAAGTTTACAATATATATTTTAAAATATACATATATTTAGTTGTAGATGGACACAATACCTTTATTTTATTTATTTATTTTTATGTGGTGCTGAGGATCGAACCCAGTGCCTCACACATGTGAGGCAAACTCTCTTCCACTGAGCTACAAGCCTAGACTCTACAATGTGCATTTTTAAAGTAATCTGAATCCACCTTTAGAAAATATTTTACCATTTTATGCATAGTGTATGGATTTATAACAGTAGATTCCCAATTCTTCCCATTCCTTATTCATGCAGCTGTTGCACGTTTTACTTCTAGATACACTATAAATACATAGTTATCATTTATAAGGAAAATAAGAGAGGCAATCTATCATTTTATCTTCTTTCTTTCCATTCCCTACCTCTTCATTTCTTTATGGAGACCCTCACTTCTGAGCTATGTCATTTTCCTTCTGCCCAAAGAATTCCCTTTAACATTTTTCACACAGTAGATCTGTTGGTAATGAATTGATAGAGAGGTTTTATTTCTCTTCCATTTAAAAGGAGATTTTTACTTAATATAACATTCTGGTTGAACAGTCATTGTTTCTAGCCCTTTAAAGATTTTACCCTATCGTCTTCTTACTTGCCTAGTTTCTGACCAGATATTGACTCTCATTTTATTTTGTTCCTTCTTGTTAACACATTTTCTTTTCCTCTGACTGCCTTCAAGCTTTTCTCTATCTTTGGTTTTCAGTAGTTTGTCTGTGATATGCCTAGGTAGATATTTCACTTTATTTTTGTTTTAATCCTGTCTGGTGTTCTCCAAGCTCATTGGATCTGTGTTTGGTATCTGTCATTAATTTTGGAAAACTCTCTATCATTATTTCTTTAAGTGTTTATTTTGACCTATTCTTGACAAATTCTAATTATACACACATAGACCATTTGATAGTGTTCTGCAGATCTTTGATACCTGTTTTAGTACCTCACTACCACCATCTTTTTATCTTTGTTTCAGTTTAGGTAAATTCTATTGACCTTGCTTCAAGTTCATTCATTCTTTTCTCTTAGCTGCATGAAGTCTATTCTTGAGTCTGTTGAAGGCAATCTGTATCTGTTATTGTTTTTTTTTTTAATTTCCCACATTTTCACTTATTCTTTTAGTTTCTATTTCTCTTCTGAAATTGGCTATCTGATGCTATAGATTGACTGCTTTTCCCATTAAGCCTTTGACACTATCAATCATAGTTGTTTTAAATTTTCTGATAGTCCCAAAAACTGTGTCATATCTGAATCCAGTTTTGATAATTATCTCTTTGCACAGTGTGAAAAGACATCATGTATTTATGATTAATAAAATATTGCTAACCTTTCATTTGTTTCACGTTCTAATATGGCTCAGAATGGTACTATTACTGATCCTGTCCTTATTTAAAATGTTGACATTTTATTCTTTATAATTTTTGTTAATTTTAATTTTTAAACTATTACATTAATATGTTATTTATCTTGACTACTAGACTCCTCTTAAATTTTGGGCCTGAGGTATCTTACTTGGCTACCCTCACCCAGGTCTCCTGCTTGCTTCACCTTGAAGCCATAAACAGAAATGTTAATAAACTACATTTATATAAATAACTCAAATATCAATGCTGAGGAATTTTGGCATAAAATAGTATGCAAATTTCTGTTCTATATAAAAAGCAGTAAGCACACATTCTACCAAGTCTTAGATTGGGGAAATGTGTGCCTCAAGGACTCCTTACAGAAATCATTCTTAACAAAAATGATATATGGCTTCACAAAGATTTATTCCACTGTATAGTAGTAAGGGGTCTTTCAGAATCTATATGTGAAAACTCAACTAGAAGCAGTTTGTGATTTTTTTTTATTTTTATTTTTTATTTTTTTAGGTACCAGAGATTGAACCCAAAGGTGCTTAACCACTAAGCCACAACCCTATCCCTTCTTATTTTTCATTTTGAGATAGGGTCTTGCTAGTTGCTTAGAGCCTCACTAAGTTGCTGAGGCTGGCTTTGAACTTGTGATCCTCCTGCCTCAGCCTTTGGAGCACAGGGAATACAGGCATGTGCCACTGAGCAGAGCACCATATGTGTTTGTAAAGATAACATGCCTGTTCTCTTCTGAATACAGCCAAAAGAGTTCTGAGGCCTGTTTCCCATGGGAAAGAGTAACCAGGGCTAACCAGATCCTCCCACTGGGGAACCAGCATACAAAAGACACCACCTCCAGCTCCCATGCCCATTTAACAGGATCTTGGAAATGGTACCACTTCTGGAGAAAGTGCTCAAGGTAACACTTTCCCCACACCCTTCTCCCCCCAGGGAGGGAACCCAGGAGGAAGAGATGAGAGGGAGGATGACACAGGTTGTCTCCTTTCTCTGATATTCATGAGTAGCCCAGCCTTACCTGTGTTGTAGCAATCATGCAGAGGAATGGGAAGCCATCACACCCGCCCCAATGCCCCAGGAGATGGTGTTTTGAACAGGACATATGTACCTGCTTGTTATTTGTTTGTTTTGCTTTAGCACTGTGAATCTCACTGTGATCTTTTCCCCCCTGTAATTCTTTGCATTAGAAAAGGCTCTAGGAGAGAAAACACACACGCACACACACCTTTTATGTGTCAGTGCTGGTGAGATAACTGAAAAGATGAAGCTGAAAACTGAACCATGTCCTTAGAGACTCAGAGAGTGAATTCCAAGACAAAAAGGCCACAGGTTTTTGTGATTTGATCATAGATTCCACGAACCATTTGTGGTTCTAGGCACTATTCTGAGAGTTCAAAGATAAAAAGAACTCTCCCTAACCTCTAGCCACAGTCAAATAGTGAGGCATTTTGGGTCGAAAACACAGGGCTGCATAACCAGGATGTTTTAGGGAGCGCAATGAAGATTTCCTTTCTCCTTAAGTGACATTCTCCATTATTAAAAGCTTTGAGTTACAAGAACACACTTTATGGGAACTGATTAACTCTTCCTGTGCTCTAGGATTGAATTCTGGTAACTAAATTCATCTGAATGGTGACACTTACGGTAGACAAATAGTCAAAGAACTTAGGTTTTCCATAGGAGGGAGGTAGGTCTTGTTAAGACATTTTCTACAAGATTATAGTTATTAAATCAAAACATGTTTTCAGAAATATTTAATTTTCACTGAAAAAAGCATGCTGTACAGACTAGGGGAAAATTCAATAGAGCCCCTAAGGAAATGTTAAGAAGTCTTTTTACTGCATGTCACTGTTATTGTACATTATTTACCTCAGTGCCCGCTCCGTAAGTTTTTCACGTCAATGCTACACACAGAAAATATTTGTCCACCAAATTGAAGTAAACAATAGAGGGCTTTTGAACCCTCAATGAGGCTACTAACAGCTTGAAAAATAGAAAGATACATGTGTACACAGGAAAGAGCCATATCCATGAGACTAGGGAAAATTTTAACCTCAGTTAAATACATGAGGATCTGGACAGTGGTCAGGTATGAGCTATGCAAGTTACTGAATCTTGGGCCCATTCTACAGAAGAAGGAACATGCTTGGCAGAATTAATTGGATTCTGGAGATGAAATATTTCTCATTGGGGTGACTGTTCAGCTTTTTCACCAACTACCTGATTGAGATTCTTAGCTGACATAAGTACTAAAAAGATTTTGCTATCCTGCTATGTAATCCAAAATAAAATTCTAGTTTATGAAAAGGCATAATTTCATGTTGGTAAAATGAGAGAATTTCTTTCTAGATTCTCATGTTTCAAAAAATTCAGATAATTTCATGCTGTAGTTTGGATGTAGTATGTTTCTAAAGGCCTATATGTTGAAGGTTGAGTCCTGTTTTGCACTATTATGGAGTGATGCAGCCTTTAAAAGGTGAAGCCCAGTGGGAAGTCTTAGGCCATTGGAGGCAGGCTGTTGAAGGGGACAGTGGGACCCTAGCCCCTCTACTCCATCTCTTTTGCGAGTCCCAGGTGTGAGATGAATGGTTTTGCCACATGCTGCTGCCATGATATGCCACCTCACTAGTGGCCAGAAGCAATGGGGCCACTCAATGATGGACTCAAAGCTCCAAACCTGTCAGTCAAAATATACCCTTTATCTGGAGCTGGGATTGTGGCTCAGTGGTAGAGTGCTTGCCTCGCATGCGTGAGGCACTGGGTTTGATCCTCAGCACCACATAAAAATAAATAAAAGAAAGATATCGTGTCCATCTACAACTAAAAAAAAAATTAAAAAAACAAAATATACCCTTTATCTTTATAAGTTGATTATTTCAGGTATTTATTACAAAAATGAAGAGCTGAATAACAGATTTCTTTGAAGGTGAGTAATAATACTCCTGTGTCCTTCTGTTTGTCTAATCTGTCTGTCTCTCTTTCTCCCCTAACTACATACTTATTCCACTTACAGGATAATCTAGCCTTCATTTGACATAAGATTAAAAATCCAATAAAAGCTGCAAGGTTGAGTAGGTCTTATGGCAGGAAAAGGCTAATCTATCAGATTTTAAAAAGTCTGTGGGTATGTGGAGCAGCTTGCAGCGCCATATTGAGCCTATGGTGAGGCCTCTAAGGTTTTGGGACAAGGCCTTTGCTCTCCTTTGAGACCCTGCTCCTGTCACTTTACTTGACTCTGCTGGATTTTGAACATGAGGCACAGGCTGACCACACAATCCAAAGTACCCACCATCAATGCTTTCTGGTTTCCGTATCTACAAAGGTGAAAAGGCCAAGAAGCATTGCATTATTGGACAGGAGTACTGTTTATGAAACCAGGGCCTGCCACATTTAATATGCCTATGGAATGTTCCCTTTGACCAGCTACCTGAGAGGGGCAAATATTAAAATTCTGACTGAATTAGTTGATTTTATATGATATATTGGCAGCTGCAAATGTAGGAAATGGTCAGTTATGGTGTTATGGTCCCACTCAAGATGTCTTGAAGGACAGTAGATAGGAAAATCTTCATAGTAGACAGAACTTCAATCCAAACATGAAATTATAGTTTTTAGGAAGTAGAAATAACCTAAGCCCAGAAACATATATACTAATTGTAGTAGGAATTTGAACCCTGTGCAAAGATTGAAAACCACTGAAATCCTACAGTTATATGTGTGAAGTGTATGAAGTTCCTGGTGGCTGCACAGCCACTGTTCATCTTCATACATAGAGTTGAGGGAATCCCAGCCAGGAATTACAGGTTTCACCTGTTACAGCCTTAGCAGAAGAAATATATTCTTGGAAAAATGGTGTGAAGTTACTGAACTTTGATAGGATGTAGTCTTGCTGCATTCAGAAACTGAAATGAAAATAATTTACTCTAGGAACCCAGGTCAGGTCTATGTTGCAGATGTGTATACAGCTACACTAAGAGACTGACATGCTGGTGAGTCCAGAGAGCCAGATTGTCATGAAACACAGTAGGGGCTTGGTAAATAATAAATAAATAGTTGAATAAAATTATATTCCTGAACCCTCTGTGTGCAACTGGTAGCAGACAAGCCAAAAGTCAGTCCCAACAAACTCCTACTACTGACCAGCACCTGTAGGCATGATTTAGAGGCCATTCTATCTCAAGAACTAAAATATGAAGGATCATACTCACATGCAGAGTTAGATCAAATTGCACACTGTCATGTCTGATATGTGGTGGCTTGGTTCTCAATTTAGTTCTTTTAGTTTTTGCTAAAAGTTACTTCCAGTTTTTTCCAACCATGCATGGTTTATTGATCATCCATAGACTTGAGCCAAGTTTTCACATAGAATTACATTTTGCGTGAGACTCTAATTATTCTAAGGTTTCTCTTTCATCAGTCACTGTGGTTGTTGCAAGATCTTTTCCCTGCTTCCTCTGGACAGTATGTTGATAGGATTTCTTTTTTCTTTTTTGTTGGTACCAGGGATTGAACTCAGAACTACTTGACCACTGAGCTACATCCCCAGGCCTATTTTGTGTTTTATGTAGAGACAGGATCTCATTGAGTTGCTTAGTGCCTTGCCGTTGTTGAGGCTGGCTTTGAACTCATGATTCTCCTGTCTCAGCCTCTCAAAGTGCTGGGATTACAGGGGTGCACCACCGTGCCCAGCTTGTTGATAGGATTTTTCAAGTGGTATTTGGGTTCCCCCATATCTATAGTTGACCTCAGGGAAATTTGACACAGAAAAGGGAAATTTACTTTTTGCTGATTACTTGCAAAATTTTAACTCTTCTCTATAAACATCCTGTATTTTTAAATCTCCAAAGTCATTGGTTTTCTTCCTGTTGTTTTATATTACTCCATGGTTTATAGTTGTTATTTGAAAAAGGATCAGTTATATTAGGAGCTCACTTCTTCTATACTAGAAGCAATGCCTCCCAGATACTGTATTTCTCATTTCAAGAATATTGATTTGACTTTCTTTTTTTAAAAAAATATTTATTTTTTAGTTGTAGGTGGACACAATATCTTTATTTTTTTGTGGTGCTGAGGATCGAACCCAGTGCCTCCCGCGTGCTAGGCGAGCATGCTACCACTGCGCCATAATCCCAGCCCCTGATTTGACTTTCTTAAAGTGCAGATTTGAATCATCTGTTACAGTGTTTCATTTTTTCCATGTATCAGTTTCACCTTTTTTTCTATTTTGTTTAATACTAATCTTATTTACTTTGAAATCCTTTTCTGCAAACTTCAGTATCTGGTTCTCAAACTGCTTCTATTAACTGTTTTATATCTTGATTATCTGTCATTTTTCTGCTTCTTGAATCTACATTTATTTTTATATGCTGGACATTGTGAATTTCAAAAATTTTAGAGGCATCACATTAGTATCTTTCACCAAAGTTGATTCACTCTTTTTTTTTTTTTAAAAAACTATGTATACAGTAAAAGGACTAATTATTTAATTCAATTAGGAATTGAGCTAAAGAAATGCTTAGTTTTAATATTTACATGTCTCATTTTACCTCTAGTTCATCCCTGCTTTTAGACTATTACCCTCCAAGGTTTCCCACTAAGAGTGTGGTATGATCATTGGAGAACCCCTCCTTGGTAAATACTTAAAGCAATTCTTTGTTTTCTCAACACTATGACACTACCTCAACTTCTAGTCTGTTTTTGAAAGACTTTGTTTTAGGCCCCCAATCGGTGCAGCTTTAAAAGACAGTTCTTTAGGCAAATGTCTTTTGGGAAAAGTTGGAAGTGTACTGAGGCCCTTGGGTCTCTAGCCTTGTGAGAATGCCAAAAAGTTCTGGTTCTTCTGCCTCTGACCAGGTGACTAAAGACTGATTCTCAAGCTTTGGGCCTTTAGCTAAAATCAACATGTATGCAGAGGAGAAGCAGCTATAAGGAAAAGTTCACTTCTCCTTAGTCTTTCTCCAGACTCTTGACCTCTTTTATCCCCTTCAATGTCTTTATACTAATGATTCCTTTAAAAAAAGATTAAAGTGAATTTTTGTTATGGGGTATCTGTTATCAGTGACAGCTTGAGTTTATCACCAGCCAGAACCCTATGAGAAAAAATAATAGAAACAAAAATGAAATAATAGAAAAACCTGAAGAAACCAAATGTGAAACTATACCATGAACAAAGGAATATGGTTCACTCCAACATCTGCATTTGCTCTGGACAGTCAAAACAATAAAGGAAACAAACAAACAAACAAACCAGAGAGGAGAGGAAAAGAAAGATGAAGAGGGATACAGGGCAAAGGAGAGGGAGAGATATTTTACAAACATGCTTTATAATCTTATGCCTTCCCATCTTATCACATGTAACGGTAAAGCCTCACATTTTGGCCATGAAGGTGAAGGGTGAGGCTTTGGGGAAGATGTGTCTTTGAGGAGAGGAGAAGAGAATGCCATCTTGGTCCTCTGCTCTGTGTCTAAAATATACGAGGCACTGAGGGCACTGGAGTAAAAGTACATCAATTGCTGCCCAAAAGGAGCTTTTTTTTCTTTTTTCTTTTCTGTGTTTTCTTAGGTCCTAACAGTTGCTGAGGGAAGAGTTTTAATAATACACTCAATGTGATATCCTTTGTTTTGTTTTGTTTTTTCCCCCCTGCCTGGACCTTGTGCCAACTTTAAATCTCTTCAGTTAGTGCTGACCAGGTGGAAAATAAGCAAGAGAATTGAGAAAGTTCTGTGCTTCTCATAGTTTGAAACTGACCCCACAGGTCAACGTCCTCTACTAAATATATTAATATCATCCTCAGAGCTCTGCAACTATGTTGAAAATAGGAAGGAAATCTTTTATGGAGATTATCATAACAACTGGATCCAATCAGGCCTGGGTCCTTTTTTAATAAGGTAAATGGAAAGATTCCATCTCATGGTTTCCAAGCACGAATAGTTAAATTGTGTGTCTGAATGAAATGTTAACACTATTGGCATGTAGAGATTATAGAAATATAAATTTTATCATAAGAAACAGTCCCAATAGTGTAGCCTTAAAAATACCAAATTCTACTTGCATATTTTGTCAGAAAGTTAAAAATTAAGTTTCCTTCCCTAGAGTAGTTTAACTGTCAGAATGGTTATTTCTGTTATCTGCCCATCCAAACTTATTCGTTTAATTTAATCCCCTCAAAATTGGTGGATTTTCACCGTGGGATTTAGCCAGGGGATTTTTCCAGCTCTGCTGATACCAACACTTACAGTGATTATATGTATAATCTTTTTTCTTTCCACTACTTCATCTTAGGAAATATTGTTTTCCTAGTTTCTCTATCTGTAGCAGAAAAGATCAGGACTGAGTTTGCTATTAGGATTCAACTTAGTGCCATTTATTGGGAAGAAATAGCCTTCAGAATTGCTGCTAACATCTTTTGACAGTGGATTTCTTCCAAATTCCTGCTACTTCCCTGCCAGAGCTATTCAGAGTTTAGAGAAGAGGAGTTGGTAAGTTGTTGACATAAGAAGCCTTGGGTAACCCAGGAAGTAGTTGGGAGTTTTAGTCAGAAGTCTTTGTACTAATTACTAATACAGCCTCTCTAAGCATCTCTGTCAAAGTGATAGAAGACCAGAAAAGAGAATGGGTAGTGTTATTTTGTTCTTCCTAAAATTTTTCAATGACAAACAGTACTAGGAATTGGCTTAATTAAATTATAGAGGTTAAAGTTTAAGCCTTATCCACAATAGGAAAGGATATACAATAGATTCCAGCTAACCTTAATAAAGCTGGATGAGGTATTGTGCTCAGGTGCCCTCTTTACCTCCTATTCCTTGCTTTACATTATTAAATATGGTTCTGAATGGCTTATTTCTAAGAATAGGGTATATTTCTTAATTCATTTTACACTGCTATAACAGAATATCTGAGACTAGGTAATTTATAATAAATAGAAATTTATTAGTTTGGTTTTACAAACTAGGAAATCGAAGATCAGGGCAGATACATTTGGCAAGGACCTTCTTACCACATCATCACATGGCAAAATGCAGAGGGCACAAATATGAGAAAGCAAGGCCACTCCTTTTTATACTGGCATTAAGCTATTCCTAATGATGGAGCTCTTATGAGCTTTCCATTAGTTCACACGTCCCAACAGCGTTGCATTGGGGATTAAGTTTCAGCATGAGTTTTGGAAAGGACAAAAACATTCAAACCGTAGCAAAATCCTTAATACATAAATATTTTAGAGAATATTTATCAAAAATAACACGTTCAATCTCATATCCACTTGAGTTGTTAGGATATAAGAAGCTGAAGACAAAAATATGGTGCAGTTTTTCTGCATTTCGTTCTGTCCCCATTAAACATAGGTAGAGCTCCTGTTTCTGCCTGTGAAGGATTAACTGCTATAGAAGTGTGCATAAAAGTCCCTTGAGTCTTTGGATGGTTATGTATCTTTGCATGATCTGTTTACTTAAGCAATTCAAGTAAAATACAGAAATAATGAGGAAAGAAATGAAACACACCCCACAGTAGTAGAACAACTTTCAAGGTAAAATAATCACAGGGAAGTGGAAAGATAAATAATTCTCAGAGCTCACACACAACTGGGATTGCTTGACTACTGCCCATCCAAAGTGAAATGGGCCAAAATTGCCCTCGAAGGAAGTTTCCTTTAAGCTCTCTTAAAGCTTAACAAAGAAAGAAAGAAAGAAAGAAAGAAAGAAAGAAAGAAAGAGAGAAAGAGAGAAAGAGAGAAAGAGAGAAAGAGAAAGAAAGAAAGAAAGAAAGAAAGAAAGAAAGAAAGAAAGAAAGAAAGAAAGAAGGAAAGAAAAGGAAGGAGGGAAGGAGGGAGGGAGGGAAAGAAAAAAAACTTCAGAAGAGTCAAATTAATGTGAAACAACTTCACTACCTGCCAGAAAATGGTTAACACCATTTAAAGTGATACAACAAAATTGAACAACTGATCAGTCAACAATGTTAACTTCTCATTCTGCACACTAGTAAAAATTACTACATATACAAAGAACCAGGGAAATGCAACTCATAACTGGAAGCAAAATCCATCAATGCAAATAAATATGTATGACAAAATTAATGGAATTATCAGAAAAGGATGTTAAAACAGCTGTTATAAATAAATATTTTGTTTGTACAAGTAATTAATGAAAAATATGAGCATAATAAAGAAGGAAATGGAGGAAATAACAAAGAATTAAATGGAACTTTAAGCAATGAAAATTATAATAATTGAAATGAAAAAATATACTGACTGAGTTTGAGAGAAGAATAGACTTCAGAAGGAAAGGGAACAACTTAAAGTTATAAACATAGAAAGGACCCAAAATAAAACAGAAAACACTTGCAAAAGTGAGCAGAACATTAGTGAGTTTTGGGGCAATATTATATGAAACTGTTAAACATATATGTAATAGCAATTCTAGAAGGAAAGTCAGAGCCAAAAATATATTTAAGGAATTAATAGCCAAAAATTTTTCTAACTTGACAAAAAACTTTAAACTCGTAGTCCAAGAAGTTTGATGAGCTCATAACATAAGAAACATAACAACAATAAGAATAACAAAAAAACAGACCAAGGCATATCATAATTAAGTTACTGAAAACTGATGATAAGAAGAAAATCTGCAAAAGCATACGGACTACTGGTTTCTGGTTTAGCATGTAAGGAGTTAGCAAAAAAAAAAAAAGCTGAACAAACTCAAAAGTCAAAAACTGATCTTAGGTCTTCCAAAGGAGTGAGATCCAGGGCAAACCACTAACTCTCCAATTAGAAAGACAGAAAAATTATGAACAAGAAACATTTTATCACAGTAGAAACCCACAACCAGAAATCTCTATGGGAACTAATACAAGAGTAGGAAAACCTAAAATGTAATTGACAAATTGCTGTAAGTTTAATGTGGACAAGTCTGAGAGTTGAAAACTTCAGGGCAACCAGTCATGAAACTAAGTAGGACTTAAAGATAAGACACAAAATTTACTTTTGTGATTTTTACCGCCAAGAATCTTACCAGGTTCTCACAGTGAATAGTGGTGAAAATTTCCCTCATACTTCTGGCAGGGAAAGAAAAAAAATCATTTTGAAATATGCCAAAGCTTTTTGTTCTTCCTAATAAAGTCCTTCTTTAGGAGAAACTATTTTGGGGGAGCCTAACCTATTGGGGTTTTACCAGACTCCAAGTGACCTGAAAGAGGGAAATACCCAGCTCTAGTCTATACTAGCCATCCTACCCCACTGGAGCAAGGGGAAATAAAACAAACAAACAAAACAAAAAACCAAAAAAAAAAAAAAAAAAACCTGAGAACCCCTTGTGAAATTCAAGCCTCTGGGCTGGGGTTGTGGCTCAGTGGCAGAGCGCTTGCCTTGCACATGTGAGGCACTGGATTGGATCCTCAGCACCACATAAAAATAAATAAACAAAATAAAGACATTGAGTCCATCTATAAATAAAAAATGTTTAAAAAAAAAAAAAAGAAAGAAATTCAAGCCTCTTATGGCACAGGTTCCAAAAGAGACTGAGAGTTAATCATAAGTATTATGTATCTTATCATCACACAGCTAAAGGCGTAGCTGCTGGAGTTTCTTTTACCCAGGACAACATATCTTAAACAAAAATATGAAAGGCTTACTGAAAGTCAAAAAATATGGTTTGAAGAGATAGAGTAAGTATCAGAATTTAGATGTAGCAAGGATATTAGGACTACTAGACTGGAAATTTAAAATAATTAAGATTAATATGCTAAGAACTCTAATGGAAAAAATAGACAAAATGCAAGAACAAATAACTAATGGAAGTAGAGAGAAATTCTAAGAAGAAATAAAAATAAATACTAGAAATAAAAAACATTAACACAAATGAAAAATACTTTGGTGGGCTCATTAGTAAACTAATGAGATAGCTGAGGAAAAAATCTGAGTTTCACGATATGTCAATAGAAACTTCCAAAACTGAAAACACTGAAAAAAAAATTGGAAAAGAATATTCAAACTCTATGCGACAACTACAAAAGGTAGCATACATATGATGGGAATAACAGAAGGAGAAGAAAGAGGAAAGAACAGAGCAAATATTTGAAACAATCATTACTGAGAATTTCCTCAAATTGTCAGATACCAAACCACAGATCCAAACAGCACTGAAAATACTAAACAGAATAAATGCAGAAAATAAACATGAAAAAAAACTAAACTAAATGTATTATATTCAAACTGAAGAAAAGAAAATTCTTAAAAGAAGCCAGAGGTTAAAAACATCTTATCTATAGAATATGGATAATTGTGAGAATTCTGTATTCTGTAAAATTATCCTTTAAAAATGTTTTTGTCAGTTTGGTGTCCCATCACATATTACTATAGACTAGTTTGCTCATAAACAACAGAAGCTTGTTTTTTATGGTTCTGGAGTTGAAAGTCCAAGTTCAAGGTGCCAGCATTGGAGGAGTGGGGCTGTCTTCTAGGTCATGGAGGGCCAGGTTCTTGTTTTCTCTACACATGGTGGAAAGAGCCATCTAGCTGTCTGGCTCTTTAAATGCACTAATCCAGTTTACAAGGGCTCCATCTTTATGACCTAATCACCCCCCAAAGTCATCACCTTCAAATACCTTCACACTAAGGTCAAGGTTTCAACAGATAAACTTTGGGGGTCACAAGCATTCAGACTATAACAAAAAGTGAAGGAGGAATAAAGGCTTTCTCAGACAAATACAAATGGAGGGAATTTGTTGCCAATAGAGCTGTCTTGCAACAAATGTTTTTAAAAAGTTCTTCAAAGGGAAGGAAAAGAATATAGGTCAGAAACTTGGGTCTATATAAAGGAAGGAAGAATATTAGAGAAGGAATAAGTGGAGATAAAAAGGCATTGAGAGTAAAAAAAGTGCATTACATACATAAAAGTAGGCATTCCAGAAAGAGGAGAGTTCTGTGATCGAGGAAGTTAATGAAACATTAAGCTACATTTCATGGTCTCTTCCTTTTAGACATATGTAATTAATATTGTCATACTGAAAATCTCTGAGTTATCCTGCAGTAAGGAAAGCTGTGTTTCTATTTAACTCAGAGTTTCCTCTCTTCCTGCATCACTCTCTCTAAAAACTAAATATGACCTCATGGTTCAAAGAATACAGGTCAGGAGATGATGGACTCAGGAGCTTCTGAGAATGCTTTGTTTAGTCTCTAACACTTTCTGGTCCTCAGTGTCATTTCAGTGACAATTGTACTGTGTGAGCTGGCCTACCTCTCTCCTCTTCCCCTATACAGGAAATCACAGTCGATCTGTTCATCATCCCTGACCTTCCCCACTTCCCCAGCAGGTTTGCCTGCACAGGATCACTCCTGTCCATCAGCATGTCAGAGGCACTTGGACTCAGACACTGTGTAACTGTGCTTCGGAGGGGACAAACACTACACGCATACGAACATTTCCAGCATCTCCTTCAGAAGACAGATCCAATTTTTTCATTAACTCTGCTCATTTTTCCCCCTCTCCTTTATCCTGTAGGATAGTCTCTCTACCATTTATTTTTTGAGCTTTGGCAATGCAGACATGAAAGACAGTAGAGGTCACAGGCAAGATGCGGGAAGAAATTTTGGAAGAGAAATGCCAAGGGGCATGAGAGAAGTAGAAAAAGAGAGAAAACGGGATTTTAAGAATTATTGCAATGATTTGTGCATTGTCCTCTTAATGTTTTAAAAAATGAAGAAGGGAACGGGGGAAAGAGGAAGGAGCGATGAGTTACCTTGAAAATTCTGTTGTGGCTGCTGGACTGGAATTCTTTTACCATAACCCAGCTCCTAGATGACCCTAGTGAGTCACTTTCAATAGTGTAGCAGGTTTAACAGCCCACACACCCCAAGTAGAAGATTATATAGGGTTTGAAAAAATAAATCCTGGGATATTGCCAATCATGCAGCTTCTTTGTTTTGAATACTCATAGATTAGAAAGGAAAGAGGAAGAGAGAGCATATTCTGGAGCATAAAGAGAGGAAAGAATTGCAGCTCTAAATTAGCATCTGAGTCACTCTGGTAACCACCTTCTAATCCGAAAGGTGGTTAGGAGAGGCTAAATGATCCTGTACCCTGAAGACGGCTTTCCTTTCTAAAGGAAGCAGCCAAAACCTGAACTTGGAAAGAAGAAAAGAAAGAAGGAAGCAAAGAAGAGGAGGAAGAGAGGGAAGGAGGGAAGAAAGAAGAAAGGCAAAACAAATAAACACAAAAAGCTGAACTTTCCTTGGGACAAATTCATCAAGGAGGGGAGAAAAAGCAGAGTGAAAGCCACAGTTGAACAGAAGAATGCACAAATGGGAATCAGATAGCTCATTAGACAGGAACAGTTCAATTGGCACAGTTTAAAACGAAATGCAAATAGATGTATTTTTCAATGCTCAGAGCTTCAGAGAAGAAAAATATTGACAAAACTCAATGCTAAAACAGTATCAGTGGATGGGCACTTTAATAAACTGAAATGGTAAACCTTTCTAGAGGACAGATTAGCAATATGTATCAAAATTTAAATTTCAATCATACATAACCCTCTTAATATTGCTGTTCTCTTTGTAGCAATTTTCTCTGAGGAGATAAATAAACAAGTACATAATGATGTATGTCAAAGTTTTTTTTAAGTTATTTTTACAAAATAGCACAAAAAGCTCTCTGAATAATTATCCATCTGTAGGAGGGCTTGGTTTAATAAATTAAATACATTCATATATCTGTACTCAATGCATTGTATGGTTCTTATAAGCCTAGTCTTTGGAGTCAGACCCTCTGATTTTAAATCTGGCCCTACCGCTTACTACTTGTATGCTTTTGGTCACTTTATTTAATGTCTCTTTGCCTCAATTTTCTAATCTGTAAAATGTTTTGCAACCCATAAAATCTATAAAATAGCTTCATAATTCATAAAATCTATTTTACAGAGTTGTTTCAATGATTAAGTGAATTAAAGGTCTTTTCATAAATACCCAATATGTGTAGGATATTAGTAATATTCTGTAAAATATTATAAACTACAATATCTATATTAACATGGAAAATGGTCATGTTGAGTAGAATTTATACCCTAGCTAGTGATGCAGGTTTCCATTAATGTAGTTTCATTTATGTGTCATTACATGCAGAGAAAGAGTTTGCAAAATATGTTTTCCATAATTTTAATATGGGATATTTCTGATGGTGGTATTTGGATAATTTTTCTTTTTCTTTTTTTTTTTTTTGTATTTTCTGGTTTGATGTTTTATTAACATATAATGTGATAAGTCCTAAAATGGCAAGATAGAAAACTTATACTAGCTTTTCTGCTGAGGGAAATTAAAACTTCTAGATGAAATAGAAAATCCATAATCTTCAAGTACTAAGGAGCCAACTAGAGAGTGAATGCACTCATCATTCTGAGGCATTTGGTTTGACAGAGGGCAGAATGGGCTTTTAAGACTCCACTGCAGCTGGAGTCAGGTAGGGCTGAGGTATGATTCTTCAGAAGGCTCTATGTGTTCTGAATCCAGTATCCAATATATGGTTCTGTTTCTCCCATAGTCAGGATTGATGAGTGCAGGAATCAAGGGGTAGAAATGGGAGTGGTACCACTCACTATTACAACCAATGACTTACCAACAAAATTTTCCCTTCTTGTTCTCATGACATATGCTCTCTTGGTCTAGAGATCTTAGTTCTAGAGAGAGAAGTATCTCCACCAGGAGATACAACAATGATCTCATTAAATTGGACAGCAAGGCTACTACCTGGATTCCTTGCATCTCTGAATTAATAGGCAAAGAAGGGAGTTATAGTGCTGGCTGGGGTGAGTGATCCTGAGTAACAAGGGAAAATTGAATTACTACTCCACAACAAATATAAAGAAGAATATATCTGGAATATAGGAACTTCCTTAGGACATCTTTCAATGCTCTTGTGCCCTGTGCTTAAGGTCAATGGAAAACTACACCCAATCTGAGCAATAGCCCAGACCCTTCAGATATTAAGGTTTGGGTCATCCCAACAGGTAAAGGACCATGACCATCTAAGGTACCTGCTGAAGGAAAACAGAACACAGAGTTAGTATCAGAAGAAGGTAGCTACAAATACCAGCTATAATCACATGATTGGTTATAGCAATGAAGACTGAAAATGTCATGAGCATTTCCTCAT
Source organism: Geosciurus inauris (assembly GCA_004024805.1). Taxonomy (NCBI): domain Eukaryota; kingdom Metazoa; phylum Chordata; class Mammalia; order Rodentia; family Sciuridae; genus Geosciurus; species Geosciurus inauris. The sequence continues at coordinate 20,990 of PVHX01021664.1, forward strand.
TTTGTTATGAACATGTGTATCTCTTTGTTTTCTTTCTATTATTCTCTTATCATGTAACCTAAGATGTACTGATTTTATATCACAGTATTTAAATATTGTTCATTTTATATCATAGTGTTTAAGTTACAGAATATCACGGAGAAGATAAACATCACTCAGAGATTTGACCTCCTCATCTACAGTAGGGGTCAATGGATTCTTGGTTGTATGCAAGATAGTTATATCATGTTAAGTGGAATTATAACTTTATTATTGTCTTTGTTGGAGATTAAGAATGGTTTAAGGTGTATGGTTTCCAAGTTGACAAGTGATGGACTTGCAATAGTTAATTTTTTGTATCAACTTGATAGACATTGATACCCAGTAGCTAATTAAACATTATTTCCTGGTGTTTCTATGAAGGTGTTACTGGAAGAGATTAGCATTTGACTTTGTAGACTGAGTAATGCATATGACCTTCCCCAATGTGGGTGGGCCTCATCCAATCCATCAGTGCTCAATAGCACTTGAATAGAACAAAAAGATAGGAGAAAGTTGAATTAACTCTGCTTGACCAATTGATCTGGGGCATCAATCTTTCAATGCCCTTGGTGCTCCTGGTTTTAAAGCTTTCAAACCTGAACCAGAAAATACAGTACTGGTTCTCATACTTTTGAATAATGCCACTGACTTTCCTGGGTCTGTAGTATGTATGCACACATTGCCTCTTGGCTTTGTTTCTCTGGAGAACCCTGACAGTACAAGAAGGAATAACCACACAAAAATCTAGAAAGAGGTAAGTTACTCAAAGCCACTTTTATTCTGAGGGCATTTGCTGATATACAATTGAAAAACTGCAAATTTAGCTGTTGTTTTGAGAAATAGAAATCAAAACCAAAGATCTACAGCTTAGGATGGAATCTGAAATCCAAATACATATTAAGTTGGTATTCTGAATGTGTTTGTGTTTGTTCAAGGTAAGCATAAGCTTGAAAGAAAATCAGTCTTTCTTACTCCTCTCTCTCTCTCATTTTTTTCCTACCTTTTTTCTTCTTTCCTTCCTTCCTTTCTTCCTTCCTTCCTTCTCAGACTTATAACCTAATTTAACATCACCTGGTTTGTCAAAAACCTTCAATCTCTGAATGTGAATTAAGCTTGTCACAAACAGGTAGTGAATCTATGCTCCAAGGAAGATCAAACAAAAATTGTTTCTGAAGAAGTTGTCTCATCTTAGTTAGCTTAAGATTATTTTTTAAAAATATTTTATTACAGACACAATGAACAACATGCAACAGATAACCAGACATACAAGGAAATAAGACATCTTGATCAAGAACCAGCTCAAAGATATGATAACATAAACAGACTTAAAAGATTGGAAATATCAAACACAAACTATAAAACTTGATATGCAGAAAATAGGAAACTTTAAAAAGTAATAATGCAGAAGATATTTTTTAAAAGTCAATTCAACTGTATAAAGCTAAACTGAGATGATTTAAATAATGAATTCAAAAAGTAGGTAAACTAGCCCATTAGAACCTACCAAAGAGAGAATTAGTTAGTTGAAAAATAGATCAGAAGAAAATATCTAAACAAGGCACAAGAAGACTGAAAGCCTAAAGGAAGAAAATTGAAAAAAAACAAAACAAAACCCAGAAGATTGGATGAGGGACACAAATGATAGAATAAGAAGACCTAAAATGGTTTCAAGTAAATCTAGGAGAGGAGGAAGAGAATGGGTCACAGGCAAATTTAAAGGGATAATTTCTAGTAACTTTGTAGAAATAATGCCATAGATTCAAGGATCCATCAAATGCCAATGGTATAAATAAAAAGAAATCAACATGATAATAAGAAACTACAAAATAAACTGAATCAAATAAAAAATCTTTAAAAACAGGCGGAGAAAAAAGGTAAATCATCATCAAAGCAACAATTAGATTGACAGCTAACTTGTCAATATCCACATAGATGCTTAGCAAGCAGTAGGATCAATGAGTTGAAAGAAGAAAATCCACCAACTTAGAATTCTATACCCAAATACTGTATTCTTTTTTTTAATATTTATTTTTTTAGTTGTAGGTGGATAAAATAAAATATCTTTATTTTTATGTGGTGCTGAGGATCGAACCCAGTGCCTTACGCGTGCTAGGCGAGCACGCTACCACTGCGCCATAACCCCAGCCCCCCAAATACTATATTCTTTAAGAACACAGAAGGAATATGAACAGACATGAAATGTAGATATAATTTTTTTAAATGGAGACATTTTTGCTACTGGTAGACATATCCAAGAAAGTTCTAAGGCAGAAAGAGAGAAAACCCAATGAAAAGCCTAAATAAATGTAAGAAGGAATGAAGAGAAAATACAATGGAAAATATTTAGGTCAAACTAAATGAACTTTGGTTATATAAATAATTATAATATTATCTCATGAGATTTTTAATAATATAGGATTAAAATAAACTCTCTCTCTGTGTGTACATATGCATATATAATGAACAAGTGGAGATTTAGCAACATTCTTGAGTACTGAGACATTGCAGTAAGAATGCCACCTATCATTGTGGGAAGAATAGGCCCAGGAAGATTTTTGAGGGTTACCTTGACCTATAGCCATCTTGGGAGAGATTGTGGTCAAGGAAGATATAGTGCACATCATCCCCCGCTGTAATCACCTTTCTTCCATCTTGAGTAACACTATCCCTTTTCATTGGGGGAACTTGTCCCTCACTTCATGTGTATTTTTTTAATGGTCAATTATAAAACACAATAGTCATGGAGATAGGCACATAACCTAAGCCAATGCAATCAGAATATTTCTCTAGGAAGTGGTATAGTAGAAAGAGGTGGACTCCTTTCTGATAAAATGCTATGAATTGTGGGAATGACTGATGACTTATTTCCAATCATGTGAAGGAAGCTGATCTCTGAATCCCATGAGAGAGAATACCAGAAGGACTTGCAGAAAAAGGAGCTTGCAAACATTCACGTCCTTTTTCTATTAGCTCTGAGGGTCACTTCCTCCCCTTCTACAAGATACCTTTTTGCCTAAGCAAAATTGTGCTGCCAATTGCAGAGGGAAGGCAAGACAAGCAGTACTGAGAGACAGTGTCTAAGGGAAGGTTAGACTATTAGAATAAATCTACATACACAGTTCAGAAGCTAGGGAAATTGGGTCAGGTGACTTACTTGATCAGGAAGGATCAAAGCAATTAACTACAACTGATTACAGTTAGCTAGAGGCTCATTTCTCAGATTTTGTTTGCCACCTGTTTTTCATGGGAGCAGAAGAAACACCAAGGAAATCTTCAGATGTTGCACAGAACTCTTGATATAGAAGCTACAAGTTATCTGTGAATAGCTGTATAGAACGAAGAGACATGAATTTAAAATTATAAGATTTTCTGAGATCATGTGGAGAAAGACATACATGAGTTAAGGAGAGCAGTTTAAATTAGAAAGCATTTTATATATACCTATGAATCACTAGTTTTTAGAATTTTTGCCACATATCTATGTTTACTCACTTCTTAGACATTAAAATTAGCATTAGTGGGCTGGGGTTATGGCGCAGGGTAGCGTGCTCGCCTAGCACGCATGAGGCACTGGGTTCGATCCTCAGCACCACATTAGAATAAAATAAAGATATTCTGTCTGCCTACAACTAAAAAATAAATATAAAAATTTTTTTTAAAAAAATTAGCATTAGTTTGTGCTTATAGTAGTTAGATATGTTAGGTATGTTTTGAAAATGTTGCAGTACTTTGGAGTAAGAGTGAGATAAGTCTCATTTAAGTCCCACTGTTCTCTTGGTGGCTGCTACTCACCCTATCACCTGCTCTCTGCTCCCGCTATCAAATTAGGTGATATCATTTAGTAACTTTCAAGAACAATGACATTCCACCTTCCAAACAATGTTTGAAAAGATCTCTTTGTAACACATGCACTTTGTACTTTGACCTAGGGCAGGTAACTCTAGGAGGGAAGTAGGGACTCTTACCTTGAATTCAGTAAAGAAGTAGAATTCAGATCAGAAACCAAAATGGAGGACCAGTTGGGAAGCTGTCTGTGCACTTGGCACCAGGAAGGAGGCAGCCACATCACGCCCTGAGCTTAGCATTTTCTGGTGCAGGAGCACCAGGAGTGGAAGGCCCAATAGACTGGCATGCTGGGTGATGGGTACACAGCATCCTAGACAGGGCTGAGGTGGCATGAGGTGGTAGGCAGCTGTCCTTTTTTGCCAGCATCTGGATTGGAAGGGCTGGGATAGGCTGTTGATAAGTAATTCTGCTGGAAAGGAGTTCCCCCTCCCCCAGGTTTTTTTTTTTAAATGTTTATTTTTTAGTTGTAGGTGACAGAATATCTTTATTTTATTTTTATGTGGTGCTGAGGATCGAACCCAGTGCCTTATGCGTGCTAGGCGAGCACGCTACCACTGCGCCATAATCCCAGCCCTCCCCCGGTTTTTTTAATGCCTGCAAAGAATCTGAAGCCACTATCAGAAGCCCAACTATTTCTTTTATTTTTTATAAAGCTCCCATGTAGGGATTTCAACTTTCTTCTTATCTAAACCAATGAACACTTTAGTAGTTAAATCTCCTCGCTTCTGCCTACTTTCTGTCAATCCTCCATGCCTACTTACTTTCCTAGACACAGCTTTGTCATTCTGGGGTAGAAGGTTCATGAAACAAAGTTGAAAACATTTATCTGTGATATTTCTTTTCTCAGAACTGTCTGACTCATGGTAGGATCTATGATGGGCCAGAGGAGTTCAGATTCACAAACATTTGCTGAGCACCTACTAGATACTAGGCATTAAGGCAGATTCTGGAGACACAGACCCAGATAAGACAGGATTGCTCCCTGCAAACACAGACTTTGTCCTCATCAGCTACTGTTCTGAAACAGGTGGAGGCTTTGCCAGAGGTTTGGTGAAGTTCTGCCAGAGGTTTGGTGAAGTTCTACCTTAAGCACTGGTGGTACTTAAGGCTTTGGAAGGATGTATGAGCCAGAAATACAAATGTGACTTTTCCTGACCCAGACAGTTCAGGGTGAATGACGTAATTGTGAGAGCTCAAAGTCTTTTAGGACCTGAGAGTCCTTCCAGTCCAGGGATGGTCATACAAAAATAGAAACACATAAGGCAAACCCTCAATGTTGTTCATGCTTTTAGATTTCTTGCCTATTGAGCCTTAACCCCTGCTTGGCAGATCTGAAGTTCCAATTTAATCTTAGAGTGATGTGATGCTTTAAGCTTCCTGACAGATGGACAAGTTACTCCTTCACACTATCCTGTTCAGTTTCTTGCAGAAAAAGATTATCACTCCAACCTTTTTGTAGCTACCCAGAACATATTATTTTGTTCTTAATTATTAAATAGCTACTATTGGGTGATTCAGGGTTGGGTGAAGAGGAGAAAAGCAATTAAGCTGGAGTATGGCTTGGGATGCCCACTGTTGTGGATTCAGCGGAGGCAGAGAGAGGTGGATGAAGGCAGAAACAGGGCCTGGGTGTGCGGTGGCAAAGGAAGTAAAGACAGTTTGAGCACAAGGGGCTTGAGGAGGGAAGGAGCAGCACAGGAAGTCTGGTCTGCCCCTGCAAGTGGGGTCTGTGGACCCAAACCCAGGGAAGGGAATCTGCTTTTTGAGTCAGGCCCTGTGGTGAGCCCTTTATGACTTTATGCCACTCCATCCCCACAGAAACCCTAGGAGTTAAGCACTATGAGGAACTGAGACCAAAGAGCTAATTCCTGTTCCTGAGACCACACAGTAGATGCTAGTTTCAAATTCAAACTCAGGACTTCTGACTCCAAAATTTGTGCTCTCTCCACCACCCAGTCCCTATCACTAGAGTGGTGCTGTCTTGGATGCAGGAACAGATCTGGACCCTATCACCCTCTGTTATTCAGGAACTGGTCCTGGACTTCTAGATTATATTGGCCCTCTGGTGTCCTTAGGCAGCTCATTGACCAGCTCATTCATTCCTTGTTCTTTGTCCATCACACAGGACTATTTAGGTTCATGGAAGATTGGTAAAAATGTCAAATGTGTTTCCTAAAGGCATGAAGTGACAGATATAAAAGATGTTGCTTGAGAAAATTCAGAGAAAATGGAGGATGAGGGCAGGAAGGAAAGTGGAAAGGAGACAGAGTTTTGAATTTTGTTTTCAGTATCAATCCAGGCATAAATACACAGGGACAGAGTCAAAGGGAGGAGGGACAGAGTTTAGCCATGTTCTTCTTTTTTCTTATGCTTCACATCTACTTTCGCTGCAAGGGTCAAAAGCTCCCACCAAGGCCACTACAAATGTAGTTTGCATACAGGACACTAAAGAAGGAAATTAAAGAAGACCTTAGAAGATAGAAAGACCTCTCATGCTCTTGGATAGGCAGAATCAATATTGTCAAAATGGCCATACTACCCAAAGCGCTATAAAGATTCAATGCAATTCCAATTAAAATCCCAATGTCATTCCTTATATAAATAGAAAAAGCAATAATGAAATGCTTTTGGAAGAATAAGAGACCCAGAATAGTCAAAGCAATCCTTAGCAAGAAGAATGAAGCAGGAGGTATCACAATACCAGACCTTAAACTATACTACAAAACTATAATAACAAAAAATGGTATGGTATTGGCACCAATATAGACATGTAGACCAATGGTACAGAATAGAAGACACAGAGACAAACCCACATAAATACAGTTATCTCACACTAGACAAAGGCGCCAAAAACACACAATGGAGAAAAGATAGCCTCTTCAATGAATGGTGCTGGGAGAACTGGAAAGCCATATGCAGCAAAATGAAACTAACCCCCCATCTCTTGTCATGCACAAAACTCAACTCAAAGTGGATCAAGGACCTAGCAATTAGACCAGAGACCCTATACCTATTAGAAGAAAAAGTAGGCCCAAACCTTCATCATGTCAGATTAAGCCCCGACTACCTTAACAAGGCTCCTAAAGTATAAGAAATAAAATCAAGAATCAATAAATGGGACAATTCAAACTAAAAGTTGCTTCTCAGCTGCCCCGACCCGCGGGGCAACAACGGGGACACGCGGGAACCGCCTAAGAGAATGAAACAAACAAGGGGCGCGAAAGAACGGAGGCAAGACAGGATTCTGATCAAACCTCCAAATTTTTATTTAAGAACAGTGGTATATATGTATGCTCAGGAGGGGGAGGGGAGGGGAAAGGACTGTCGCAGGACGATTGGTCGGTGCAAACAGGTGGTATCGAAAGGGGGAGGTTCACTGCTTTGGCCCGAGCAGGTAACTTTTGGCGCGCGCGGGTTTTTCGGTGCTCCTGCTTAACCAGGAAGTGGAGCCGATCAGGAAATGACTCAGGGCTTTTTGCTCCCAACACTCAGCAAAAGAAACAATCAACGAGGTGAACAGAGAGCCTACACTCTGGGAGCAAATTTTTGCCACATGCATGTTAGAGCACTGATCTCCAGGATATATAAAGAACTAAAAAAACAAACAACCCAATCAATAAATGGGCTAAGGAGCTGCACAGACACTTCTCAGAAGAAGAAATATAATCGATCAACAAATTTATCAAAAAATGTTCAACATCTCTAGTAATTAGAGAAATGCAAATCAAAAGTACTCTAAGATTTCATCTCACAACAGTCAGAATGGCAGTTATAAAAAAATGCAAGCAACAATAACTGTTGGCAAGGATGTGGGAGAAAAGGCACGCTCATACATTGCTGGTGGGACTGCGAATTGGTACAGCGATTCTGGAAAGCAATATGGAGATTCCTTAGAAAACTTAACCCAGCCATCCCACTCCTCGGTCTATATCCTAAAGACTTAAAAACAGCATACTACAGTAACACAGCCACTTCAATGTTCATGGCATCTCAATTCATGATAGCTAAACTGTGGACTCAACCTAGATGCCCTTCAATGGATGAATGGATAAAGAAACTGTGGTATACACAATGGAATATTAATCAGCATTAAAAGAGAATAAAATCATGGCATTTTCAGGTAAATGAATGGAGTTGGAGAACATCATGCTAAGTGAAGTAACCCAATTCCAAAGAAGCAAAGGCCAAATGTTTCTCCGATTAGGGATGCTGATCCATAATGAGGGTGGGGGTGGGGAGCATGGGAGAAATGGAAAGAACTTTGGATAGGGCAAAAGGGGAGGGAGGGGAAGGGCGGGAGCATGGAGGTCGGAAAGATGGTAGAATGAGATGGATATCATTACTCTAGGTACATGTATGAAGACAAAATGGTGTGACTCTACCTTGTGTACAACCAGAGAAATA